>BQNB010001164.1:4876-145623 GCA_026074375.1 Tanacetum coccineum
GTATGTGTGCTTTAACTGCCTTGTTGGAGTGGTACTTCTAGTAAAAGATTATAGAATGATCAACCATAACCCTTTCCATATAAAAACTCATATTTGCCTTTATAAACTTGTTACTCCTTGGCTTTAGTAGTGGAGATGTGTATCCTTGTCAAGCTTATGATAGAACACTCATCACGACTAAGCAATTAAGCGAATTGGTTACATGTTACCACATAGATTAGTTGAGTGATTTCATCTTCCTATTTTGTGAGGTGTTTGGTTGTGTACTTGTAATAGATCAAATAAGTGCTTTAACAGAAAATATCCTTAGGGATACATTTTTATAAACTTCTAAAGGCTACTTGAGGACAAGTAGGATTCAAGTAGGGTGATATTTGATGACATCAAATAACGTCTATACTATAGCATCATTTATCCCATGTAATTAACCCATTTTATATAATTATTGCAAAGAATTAAGTTTTTGCCTTCATTTACACGTCTATTTCAACCGAGATCTCATCAAATAATGAGACACACAGTAGTACAAACATTCACACACTTCGGAGTCTCTTCTGGTATAATGACATGCTTGACTAATAACAATGTCTATCAGCATTACTTCTATATCTGCACACCTCACCTGATAAGTACACTCTGAAAAGAATTATTTTATTTAATTTATATAATTAATATTAATTTTGAATTTTTTTTATATATTATATGTATATATTTTTTATTTTAATTACTATTTAATATTATTTTTTATTAAATTCTTTTAATATTTTATTTTGTATTTTTATAATTTTTATTAACCTTTAGACAAAAACAAAAACCTCATCTTTACCTGAATCTCCTATTCACATCATCGGCCACACCATCGCCATCGTTGCCACCGTTTATGATATCATCCGTCACAAGAATCTCCTTCCTTACAGACAGAAAAAAAAAAAAAAACAAAAAAATAAAAAGTACAAATCGAATGACAAAAATGACAAAACAAATAAAACAGTCATAGGTAGTTATGATATCATCCGTCACAAGAATCTCCTTCCTTACAACCAACCAACCATTGTGGCCACCTTCACCCTCCCTTTTTGGTCTCCAACGTTCTTATCAGATTCGTACTCTTTCTGGTCAGTGTTTACTTCTTCACTATTATGCTGCTTCCCTCAAAATTTCGTTATACTTTTATGTTTCTAGTCATTGAGATAAAAGATTCAAAATTTTGAAGAAGATGATGCCAATTTTTAATGGTTATGATTTTTTTCTTTTAAAAAAGTTATTGTTATCATTTAAAATAATCAATATGAAATTTGTGGTTCATTTATATTTTTATTTTTGTTGAGTTTATATGATTCGATATGTTTGAAGAGAGGATTAATGTACCATCTTTTTCATGGTTTAATTTTATAAACAGGTTGAATTCGATCAGGGTTCTCACATATAAAAGGGTAAGATAATCATTTTGCCTTATTGGTAATGGTTGTTCTGAAAAAGAAAAGAAACATTAATTCTTCACACATGAGGCAAACATGAGTTTTTTATATGACTATTGTAACTTGAAAATAAATTTAACAAAATGAGTATTTCTGGAAATATTTGAATGAGTCAATTTCATATTTCTTTAACTTAAATATCATAATTTTATATTTCCTTTAACACATGCTTTAAATGCATTATATTTGTGCGTTAGAAACTTATGCTTTGGGTAAATATAGAATTTTAATATTCAAGTTAAGTAAATATGAAATTATCCCTATTTAAATTATAATAGTGTTTCTTTTGCTTTTTGAATAAAATCATTATAAAAAGGTCTAGCATAAATGCAAAAATGTCTTGGGAGACTATCCTTTTCCTTCTAACATGATCGTTGTGAAAAAAAAACATTTAAATTCTTTAAGTGATAACGAAAGTCATCAATGGGCACCCAAAATCAAACCCCACAAATATTGATTACCAAAATGACCACGAAAACCATAGTATTTTGAGGATACAATTTAACGATAACGATACAACCGAATTAAGTCAAATGGCACCAAAATCTGGGCATTGTAAAAACCCTAACCCAAATTTTTAGGAATACCCATATTAAGTCAAATGGCGCTTTGCTTTTGTAATAAGCGATGTCTTGTTCGTTGTTCATGGACTCTTCATAACCCAGGACGTCTGTTTTATTGTTGTGCCCAAATTGTAAGTTATAAAAAACATACATCCTTAACAATTATTTGATTTTTATATCCTTTGATTGAAGTTAACAATGAGGTTTTTATCCCACATCGCCCGATTACGGCGTATCGACTATTACTAGACCCTAATAAATCGACTGACCCTAAAACTCATTTTAGGTATACAGAGTAATCCCATGAAAAACCACCAAAGGTCTGACCAAGATACGAATAAAAGGAGCCTAGTAATTCCAGAAAAGACCCTTCAAGATCATAGAGAAAACTCATGAAATCTTCGCGCAACAATACCATTCGATTGAAGGTTTTATATGTGGGGTTTGAGGGGGAGGGTATTTGGATTTCTTTATTTTTAATATCGTACATAATACAAATCTGTGTATTCTACAATGTACTATCAGCCTTATACCTATTAGTAACCGCCATGAGTATATAGAGTCTAACCTGATATTTAGTTTGTCATTCAATCTCAAGCGATTCGCTTAATTTTATCGATCTGTAAGTCTGTACACTTATAATGTTTATCAATTTATATTCGTTTACTGCTAGACTTCCTACTCGACTCTAGCGAATCTCTAGAACGTTCATAACAACTACACTCAAGCTCATGCGGCCTACCACACCCTCACTATGGCAGCGTTATAGCATAACTCTCTCCGCAGCTTCTATCGCCGCGCTGTTTTATGAAAACGAAGGCGCCATAACAAAAAGAGTCACCACTAGAGCAGCACTCATCCACTACGAGAGAGCATCATATATGACTCAACTTACATCCGCAGGACTGAGCACTTGTTCGACAATGACTCTGTCTTAACAATATTAGACCTAATATCCTTAGTGGCCACTCTACATGCCACCCCAAGACTGAGACGCGCTGACAGCCTAGTTATATTCTTGATACATAGCCCAAATCGTCATAAAGACTCGATATACAACCCATACCATATCCGAGAGCTACATCCAACAATTACTCTAGATTATATCTTCTCTACACTTCTCCCCTTCTATATGGCGATTCAGCGAAGTTTGCAACACTCTCATGTTTTACCTGAACATGGGCAACGTCGCGCACGCCATAAGGTGACCTTGGTATCAATGAGTACGTTCTTATTCTATTGGTAAGGACTCGGACAGTGGACTACTAGTATAAAGAGCCGTTAAATAGTAAGTGGATAAAGTCTCCATAAGCTAGGGTTTAGTAAGAGCACCATTATTAATCTCCTAAGATAGATTATAATCAACGAATGCTTGCTTTATGCGGATGCGTCTAATTGTGACAGAATTAGCGTGTTTAGGTCTTAGGAAGAAGTGCTGCCTAAGTCTAGGAATGATATGCCTTTCGAGATAAGACAATCATTGCACTAAATAAACAAAAATATGTTTTATTGGATTATTCATGGTTGATACGTTTTCCTTACATTAGTTCTCGACCGCTTCTCTATCGTTTTCTTGTCTTCTTGTGTGTGTTTATTGCTTTACTTGTCATCAAAACCTTAGGTTAGATACACAAAATCGTGCCAGTCTCTCAGGCTGAAAACCTCCCTTTTACATTAGTTTTAGGTTTAACTTAGATAACTATAATACTGATAGAATTAGGAATTAACGCTCTCGCTCTCAGTGTTCGACACCCTACTTACCAATGAAGTTACATCTTGATCGGGTACGCTGCCCGTTAGAGTGTTGTTTTTAGGTATAGCCAGCATAAAATAAATAGTAAAACTTGATACATAAATAACACCTACACAACGACACATCACATATGCTAGTACATCATATGATAAACAAGGAAAATAACCCAACTAGAAACTAAGCAAATCTTCAATCTTCGATTTGCAGCTCGCATTAAATTCATTAATTCTTCAAGCACATTCTATGATTCTTCAAGCACATTCCTTGACCTTAGCAATCCGAGTATGATTTGAGCTGAATGAGCACACATGGGTGGATCAAACCAATCAAAATATCCACAATCAGTACCATCCTGTAAAACCTCATTGTTAACTTCAATCAAAGGATATAAAAATCAAATAATTGTTAAGGATGTATGTTTTTTATAACTTACAATTTGGGCACAACAATAAAACAGACGTCCTGGGTTATGAAGAGTCCATGAACAACGAACAAGACATCGCTTATTACAAAAGCAAAGCGCCATTTGACTTAATATGGGTATTCCTAAAAATTTGGGTTAGGGTTTTTACAATGCCCAGATTTTGGTGCCATTTGACTTAATTCGGTTGTATCGTTATCGTTAAATTGTATCCTCAAAATACTATGGTTTTCGTGGTCATTTTGGTAATCAATATTTGTGGGGTTTGATTTTGGGTGCCCATTGATGACTTTCGTTATCACTTAAAGAATTTAAATGTTTTTTTTTTCACAACGATCATGTTAGAAGGAAAAGGATAGTCTCCCAAGACATTTTTGCATTTATGCTAGACCTTTTTATAATGATTTTATTCAAAAAGCAAAAGAAACACTATTATAATTTAAATAGGGATAATTTCATATTTACTTAACTTGAATATTAAAATTCTATATTTACCCAAAGCAAAGTTTCTAACGCACTCATTTTAATGAATTTTAACAAGATTTTGTGTTAAAAAAAAAAGGGAAACTATTAAATTATGATGTTTAAGTTAAAGAAATATGAAATTGACTCATTCAAATATTTCCATAAATACTCATTTTGTTAAATTTATTTTCAAGTTACAATAGTCATATAAAAAACTCATGTTTGCCTCATGTGTGAAGAATTAATGTTTCTTTTCTTTTTCAGAACAACCATTACCAATAAGGCAAAATGATTATCTTACCCTTTTATATGTGAGAACCCTGATCGAATTCAACCTGTTTATAAAATTAAACCATGAAAAAGATGGTACATTAATCCTCTCTTCAAACATATCGAATCATATAAACTCAACAAAAATAAAAATATAAATGAACCACAAATTTCATATTGATTATTTTAAATGATAACAATAACTTTTTTAAAAGAAAAAAATCATAACCATTAAAAATTGGCATCATCTTCTTCAAAATTTTGAATCTTTTATCTCAATGACTAGAAACATAAAAGTATAACGAAATTTTGAGGGAAGCAGCATAATAGTGAAGAAGTAAACACTGACCAGAAAGAGTACGAATCTGATAAGAACGTTGGAGACCAAAAAGGGAGGGTGAAGGTGGCCACGATGGTTGGTTGGTTGTAAGGAAGGAGATTCTTGTGACGGATGATATCATAAACGGTGGCAACGATGGCGATGGTGTGGCCGATGATGTGAATAGGAGATTCAGGTAAAGATGAGGTTTTTGTTTTTGTCATAAAGGTAAAAGACAATGAAAAAAGGGGCATTATTGTAAATGACGGGTTATGTTGTATCCGTCTTTGCAATGTTACTTGGTTCAACTCTATTTGTGACCTTTTCTCGTATTTGTGACATTCTATTTGTGACATTTTCTCGTATGCGGAAGCCTTTCCTTTTCACTATCTTCCATATCTAGGATCCACGTTTACAATAAGTGATATACACTTAACTTTCCTGCCTTCGTCCATTTTTGTTACCATCTAGTCTACTAAGTAAAAAAGAAACAACTTTGAAAAAAGTAAAAGTTTGCTATATTAAGATGTATCAATAAAAATGAATACATTTTCTTTTAATTTTTTCATTCTTATTTAAAATGTGTGGTTTAAATTACTTCTCATTTTATTTTATTTTTTTGGTAGATCACTTACCATGAACAAAGTAATAAAAAGAAACTAAAGTCATATGACAAGAGTGGTGCTTGGGCGGATCTTGGTGGTGTGAGTGTATATGGTTGATCTTTGTTGGTGGTTTTGACCTTGTCATTTTGGTTGGCAGTAATTTTGGTTGGTGGAGTAGAATAATAGATGAAAAATATAGGGTAAATTACACTGTTTGTCTCTGAACTCGGCCCTGTTTGTTCGTTTGGTCTCCCGTTTTAAAAATCAGCGGAAATGGTCTCTGAAGTAGTCATTTTGGTGCGCTCTTGGTCCCCAAGCACTAACTGTCATTATTTTTTTCGTTAGTTGACTTTTCCGATTGGTATTATTGTAATTTCTTCTGAAAGTTTGCTTACGTCCTTCACAGCCAAATTTCCTAATTCAAAATAATACCTGTTAGTTTTATAACTTTTATCTTTTTTATATTACACGATTCTCATAGATGTTAAAGATTTTTGTTATCATCTTTTCTAAAACTTTAAAATTATTATAAAACTTACGATATATGATGTTAGTTAGTCCCAGGCTTACCAGATGACATCTCCTAAATAATCCTTTCCTTTATTCCTAAAATTGTACTTGTTGAGTTAACCGTTTAAATTTGCATCTTCAACTGTTGAACCTTTTCTTTTAATTAATTCTTCTTGTGCAGGTTCGCACAATATTCAATTATGATGATGCATATTAGTATGTTAATTCTACAACCTAGTTTTGCATCATTTAAATTCGCATGGCTCATGGAACGCTTTGGAAAAGAATTTATATAGACTGATGTTTGCATCAATGTGTTGATCAACGTGAACTCGACCATCATTATCGTCATCATCATCATCATCATGAAGTTCAAAAGTAAATTTAGATGCATAAGTGAGTTATCATTGTCATCAAGATCTTCATACTGCATCGTCTTGAACTCCATCTGCATCATCATTCTGCATCTAATAAACTCGATCTTCAAACCAACAATTCAAACCCAAACAAAATTAGAATGATAAACATCATAGTTTTTCATTAATGTTGATGTTGATTAGATTGATGATCTGAAACGCATAAAAATGAATTTGATATCGATCTAACGGATTTTTTATTAACATAATTTCTGGATATATCAAATCATTATTAATCAAAACGATCAAAGAGTTTTTCTGATACGTTGTGAATCGTTGGAGATGAATTTGGGGAAAGTAATTATCTTGTATGATGATAGATGAGAAGCTAATGTTACATGATGATAAGATGAGGGCTAAAAGACTGTAATGCCTCGCATTCCTAATTTGTGTTCTTTATGCAGCAATTTAAGGGTTTCTTTGGTTTGTAAGTGGTATTTGGATTTGGAATGGTTTGAAAGATTTGAAATAGATTTGGAAAAAGATTAAAAGAGAGAATATATATAATATTATATATAAAAAAGTTTGATTTATAGACTTACAAATAATTTAAAAATATTGTATACCCTAAAATAGAAAATAAAAATAATATATTTAAAGAGAAATAGTCGATATGTGTAGCTGAGAAATTAGGAAGCAGCTTTTTTTTGTAAGAAAATGCAAATTCCCACCAATTTATTGTGGTATGGATTTTATGATTCTATATCCTCAAACTATTTCAAAGTAGGATACCAAACAAATACTTTTGAAGTTTATACTAAGACAATAGTGTTATACCTTTCAAACAAACACACCCTAAGAGTTATACAGTTTACAAATATGTCATTGTGAATTTGAACCATAGATTTAGATATCCAATGGTTCACAACTTGTCCTATCCTTTTTTGTTTTAAGTAGTATTTTATTTGACTCGTTTTCTAGGTTTTATGTGTGTTTTACTTATTCCTTGAAAATAAACTTACTTTTAGTCACACAAGATAAAAGTGCCTTTTGTTGTTTTTTGCTTTCTCATCAAACCAAAACAAAAACCTTTAAGTTTGTCTAAATCTTAGGAAAGAAGATTTTGGATATTTGTTTGAAGAAGATGATACATGCAAAGTTAAATCTTGATAAGGGTCTCGTTCGGGTAGGTATTTTTGGTCTAAAGATCGATAATTGTTTTTCTATAACTTAAAATTATGAAGAACTCAGATCTTTAAATTTGTTTGTTTATTTGGATCTTCTAAGATTTGTTTTGTATCAAGTATTGCGTTTTCACATAATTTCTCAGATCTTTGTTCTTGTTTTGGATTATTGTTTTTGAATCTGTGCATTGTTCTTGTTTTGGATTATGGTGGTTTAAAGTGGTTTTTGCAAATATGTATATCTGGCTACATAGAAAAATGGTGTTTTAATTAGTAATAATGAAAGAAAAGTATTTACTTAATAAGATCTATGACATGTATCGTTAGGTTTTGTTTCACTAAAAGCAAAAAGATAACTACTGGTAGTATTTTTGATTTTAATATTAAAAACAAAGAACACAAATGATTATCAAATAATCATTAACATGATTAATGAGGGTGTATGGTCAAGTTTTCAAATGTGTATTATTCAAGTAACCCTTCTTGAAATTTTAAAGAACATGGAAGAAGGGGAACGATGGAAAAAGAACGATAAAAAAACAATGGTGGTGTAATGAAAAAAAACGGCGATTAATTATTATGAAAAAAAAGACAACAAAGAAAAAAAGACCTTAGGGACTAATGGTGTAAATAGAAAAAGACAAAAAAAAATGCCTCAGTAAAAGTTATAGTTTCAAATTTTGAGTCATGGAACAACGGTGACATAATAAAAATTTGAAACTACGAAAAAGCTCATGGTTGAAAAGTCAAAGTAACACTAGTTACGTATAACGGGGCTCGAGGGACCAAACGGGCAACAAAAATCGACTCTAAAGATTAACGACATCGACCTCCGTTATCAAGGGACTGAATTCGCAATCGGGGCTGAGTTCAAGGACGAACAGTGTAATTTACCCAAAAATATAATAGTTAATGAAGATGGTGATTTTTGTAGTGTATGAGTGATTGTTTGGAAAAGGGAAGGGTACAATAGCGTTACCTATTGACAAACCACCATCCAAAATCTTTAACGCTACAACCACACCAGCTCTTGGCTCTTAGCCTCTGGCGCGAAGGACACCATCTCACACCTATGACACCACTTTTGCCCATGACATTATTTTTGTACGATGAAATGGTGTTTTCATGCCATGAGAAAAAAAGTGCTATAAAAAAAGTGATGATGTGACACCCTTTGGGCCCATAGCACCACCTTCATGGTCCCCTCATTATTAAATAAGAAAAAAAAGTTTAGAAGTTGAATAAAAGGTAAAAAACATTATATCTGTTGATCGCATAAGTAATTTAATATAAGTCATGAGTCGCTCACAAAGTAGAAGGTATAATTAATAGAGTAGTAACTTACATCACTCTTACACTCAATGTACTTTATAGCCATCGAGTCACACTACACTATCTTGAAATGACCATTGTTATATCTTCATACACATTCTTCTACCCACATAACCGTACAACATGTGTCATCTATTAATTATCTCTTTTAATTCAAGTAAATCATATTTCTACTTTGGTTGTTTGGAGTGGGCGTGAGCCTCACTCGGTGAGAGGCCACCTCACGCGTGAAGCACCAAAACCAACAACTCATCTCACACGTGAGTTCGGGAAGAAAAACAGGCTCGAATGGTGACAGGCTCACCATGTGTGAGTTTGAAAATTTTATGGGCCCCATCTTTTCTAACCGTTAAGTTATATAAATAAAAAATAGAAAAAATTCACACTACCAATTTTTTAGTAATAAATACCCATAAGTTCACTGTATTTTTTAAACACAACTTCCTCATTTTATATACATACTCTCCAACACTATTACTTCTCAATTTTACTTAAAAACGGTCTCAAGAAAACACTACCCGAAACACCAATGGTCAACAACGAAAAACTACCTGAAGCACTCCCCCGATACCCGAAGGTAAGTTTGCTCTCGTAAACCCATCACCGAACCAACAAATGAACTTACGGCCACAATCATACTATGTTAACCAACCTTACTCAAACCAACCAAATACCGAAACCCACCACCGGCACCGAAACCCATACGCGTTTAGCCAATACTCATAAACAAGCGCGTTTAGCCAATTCTCCTCGCAACTAAATGCGCTCCCATTTTATAACCCTAACTACGGCTCACAAACCCATATGGGTGGTTCGTCATCACAGCCACATATGCAACAACCCATGTCTCACATTCATTCATTTCCAAATGAGGATATGTACAAACCTGAATTTTTTGAAGATATGTATCAAAACACTGCTTGTGAGGACTCTCCTGTCGAAGTCACAACCCACCTGGCACCTGCCCAACCTAAGTCGTCCCAAAGAGGATGGATCAGAATGAGGATGCACCCCGGTGCACTATATGGACCCATGAGGAAGAAATTGCGTTGCGTAAAGGTTAGGTTCACGTATTCGAAAATAAAACCATTGGTAATGCGAGGAAGGAGGCGGGATTTTAGGCTAAGCTTTTACGATACATGGAGGGAAAAAGAAAGGCACCCGGTCATCGAACGTACGATATGGTGAATGCGAAATGGCAGACGGTGCGCTGGAACATGGCTCGGTTTCGTGGAGTGCACGCTAACGTCATGCTTAGGGCGCATGCGAATGGAGCTGGAGACGAAGATTGCTTCACAACGGCACTTCTTGACTTTGAAGCTGAATTCGAAGTACCGTTCACACTTCATCATTATTGAGAGGTTTTAAGAAAAAGTCCAAAATTGTGGGATACTAAAGTTCCAAAGTTTGGCGCAAAGAAAAAAGATGCCAAAAGAAGCAATACATCTGGGTTTAGTTCGTTCTACACAAAGTCTGGGGATGCTAGTATTAATTTGAATGTCAATGCTGGAGACGACGATGAAGATGAGGTGCATGAACTTCAACGACCAATTAGCAGGGACAAAGCAAAAGGTTCAAAGAAGAAAGGGACGGGATCATCGGGAACATCATCAAGTATGAATGACGAAGCATTGGCTAGGTTGACAGTCTCTGAGTTGGCAATGCACAACGAACGTGCCATGTCAATGATGAAAGAATAACTGTAACACCCCCAAAATGGGTCGCAGCGGAATATGGGTTGGAGAGTGTTACTTCATAGATCAACAGCACGAGATAAGAGAACGACCTCTATATGAGTCGTTTAAAATTGATACATTGGATTAAATAGACTTGTTTGTTACAATAGCCGAAGCTTAAATAGTTCATCCATGAAAAGTAAAGATTTTAAGACATAACAAATATTCCCAAAATGTAATGCATCCAAATCTTTATAGTAATGACTCCAAAATGATGACCACCAATGTATCCTTGTTTCTCGTACCTTATTGACCTGAGAAAAACATGCTTTAAAACGTCAACATAAAGTTGGTGAATTCACAGGTTTAGTAAATGTATAAAATAGGACCACAAGATTTCCAAAGTAAGACATGTAACACATACAATATCTTAAAAGTAATTACGAGTGCACTAAGCTCATGACACCGAAGCTCGACATATATGTATGCAATTTAATGCACTAAATGTGCCCATGTAGATGTTCAAACCCCGCTAACATCCTAATTGCTTGGTTCGATATGTATACGTTCGTTGTTTCAGTACTGTCGAAACTGATGAGCGCTACTCACCCGAACGGGGATGTCAATCCTAAATAGATCTATTCATAACATTCGCGCTCGCTAACTAGCAATTGACAGTTCATGATAGTGGGCAATAGTGGGTTTAGCTACTTAGGCCAACTCGTAATATGTTTAAAAGAGTACTTGCGTCCAAATGTAAAACAATGCATGTTTCTCACCCCAAAGTTGTAAAACAATATAATTGTATAAAAGCGGGGCTATGAACTCACCGTAAGTGAATGATTGATTATCTAAATCAAGTAAGTGAATCGCCTCGGCAATTTGAATGCAACCTAATTAATTATAGGTCGTATGAGAATAATGTACTTCATATAATTAAAACATCACATGTCGTATAGTTACACCACCACCTAATAGTTTTTATTAATTCTTTAAAAGTTTGAATTAATTATTAACCCGTGCTTCGTTAAATTAAAGTATATATACTTGTACTCGTAAAGAAAATATTATTTTTATTTACTAACGTATCATTTGTAAAAATGTATGATTTAATAATGATATTTCATTATTAATTTAATTGTTTCATAAAAGATTGTATAAAAATAAAAGTAATGCGCGCGAGTTTTAAAACTTCATATCTTTATCGTTTCGACTCCGTTTCATACGTTTCTTATGTCCACGTCTTCGTATTAAAATAATTTATCAAAACATCATATTTATAAGGTTTAACCCTCTGATGAACAGTAACTTTTACTGTTCATCACAGTTTATATAAACTATTTTTATAAAACTAATTATATGTAACTTGTTTAAATCATAATTCGTTCGTTATAGTTCCGTTTCTCGAGATCCTTATGTCCTTGGATTAGTATTAAGAAAATTTATCAAAATATTATATTTATAAAATTTAAATCCCTGATGAACAGTAGTATTTACTGTTCATAACAGTTTATAAAAATTGTTTTCATAGAATTTAATTATATACTAACTTGTAAATACGTAACTTGTTCGTTATAATTTCCAGTTTTTCGTGTTCTTTATATCCGTGGGTTCGTAATTAAGAATTTTATCAACTATATTTACATTATGGAATTTCTTTACTCGATGAACAGTAACTTTACTGTTCATCACAGTTTATATAATTATTTTTATAAAGTTAATTATATATATAACTTGTAAAATCCGTAACTTGTTCGTTATAATTCCGTTTTTCGAGTTCCTTACATGCTCACGATCCTTGTAAAGAGCACTATTTTTATAAAATATAAAATATAGGGTTTATAGTTCGAATCCAACATTAGCTATAAAAATAAAATTAGGGTTTTTAATTAAACAAGTTAGTTTACAATCATTTTATTAAAGAACCTTGCACCATTATTTTACCAAGTGTTATACCGTATATCTTACATGTATTTAGTCCTCTAATTGTCCATGTCAATTGTCCATATGAAATCATCAAATACTTTATATAACTTAAAAATGAATCTAAGTGGTGATTAACTTATGCAACAAGTATGTATACAATAGGAAATTAATGAATGAACATTGAATACTTTAAATAGACCTTATAGAAGACAAATAGGATGATGAACACAAGATGTAAACCCCAATCAAGCCTTCAAAATCAAAACCCTAATCAAGAAAACCCTAATTATGTTTTCTTGATAATTCCTTGTTAAACCCGAATCCAAGCTTGCCAACACCTTGAGTAGCCTTAGGTAACCTTAGAATGAACACTTGAACACTTGGATTGCCTTGAATAAAAAAATTAAATGAAACCCTAATACACAATTTTTGTGCCGTGGGTTTTGGATGAATTAGAGAGAGTTTGAGTGTAAATTTTACTTGTAAATGAGTATGTGTGTGGTATTGGACAGGAGATTTCCTCTTTTATGGTTCCTAGATTGTCAAAACCACCTTACACATTACCATGGACTTGTGGGGTTTAGGTACAACTTGTAAGATATTTCTCCTCCTCCCTAGGCATTTGGACGCATGGGATGAGCCCTAGGGTACACAAGACTTGACAATTTATGGATACATGGGATAAGAGTACATGATGTGGGGTTTTAGGAAGTTAACTAGTGGGTTTTGATATTTAATATGTGTATACAAACACATATCTGGTTTTAGAGAGATATAAGTGAGAAAAATAAATAAATTTTGAGTATTGGGTATAAATGTGGGTATTTGTTTGAGTGTAGATGGGTAAAAGTGCTTCCGGGTTACGACCGATGTAATTATTGCGAAAGTTACGCTGTTTTACGTAACAACAAAATACATTATGAAATAAGTTTTAAATTATACTACCTAATATTCATATAACAATTTGCTGTGATGTAAACTTTAATTTGTTTCGATGTCCGTTTTACATTGAACGTTGCATTTTAGTTTACGCGATTTAAATATAAGTTACTATTAAAAGCGAACGCGTAAAACTCTCCAAATTTCAAATTAGAAGGAAAATTAGGATAAGACATTCCTGATTACCCAAAAAGACTATTGAGTAATCTTCATTAAAGACTCAACTAACTCCATGACAAGTGGACTTATCAATTAATGCATGAAGTACATGTGCCTGGATGTTTCATATGGTCTTCGAGTGATTTGATGATTGAGTCAAAAGCAATGCATTCATATATGCATACATTACATTCGACTGGGGGGCTTGATGACCTCCTCTTCGGCTCGAATGGGATATTCTCCCTAATTACACTATAATATCTTCGAATAGTTTTGAGTGGCATAAAATCATCTTCGAGATGATTAGCAGTATGGGAATCCACCACGCGAAGGCCTATACCCTTCGCGGGAGGCCTTTAGAGAAACTAGAGCAAAGGTTAAATAGTCAAACCCACATTCTCCATCTCTATCAAGGTCTTCCCACAAAAATAGAGATCGTGGTACACAACCCTAAGAATCACCCCTTAAATCGTGGGACACCCCCATGATCACCGGTCTATGTGCTAAGCCTTGTCCCATCTCATTTCTACACCTATAAATAGATGGTATGGGCTCCAGGTATGGCTAGAACTTTACACACGCTTACTTACGCTATCATACTTTGCCAAATACAAAGCACATACTTACTCTCACACCGGAGGTGATTCGCAGGGACACCCCCTGCGCTTTACTTAACGTAGTGTTTTCATTTGTGTTGACACAGGTTATTCAAGGCTTGGCAACTCAGCAACCACCCAAAGAACCCTTCGATCTCATCGAAGCCTGATCGTGCCTATATTTGCATAATCAATAGTCATGATAGTTGAAGTAAATGGTGTGACCTATGAGAGGTGGTTGAGGTTGTGGTTGTGGTAAATGTGGTGATGAGGTATCAATAATGTGATCAAGAGGAATGATTGGTGACAAGGAAATAGTGATGTCTAAGGAAGGATAACTTTGGAGTAGAAGTGGGTGTAAGGGTCTTGGAGGTTCATCCACGATATTATCAAAAAAAAGGATTGGATAGTTGAGGAGAGGGTGTGCCATTAGAAGTAGGAGGTGAGGATTGAGGTTTTGATTCAAATAAGAAAGAAGTAATGCCAAAGGTAGATGATGTATCTTTGGTTGATGGAGTTTTTGATGGTGTATTTGGTGGAGATGGTGAAGAGGATGTTGTTATGGGAGAAGGTGTGGTGGTGACATCTTCATCACTATAAATGCTGACAAAGAGTTGTCTAGGTGGGATGATGGTTAGTTTGATTTTCTTGGAAAGGTTAGAGGAGGAGGCTTGAGTGGAAGCCATTGAAGTAAGATATGAAGAAGATGAAGATGATAAGAATGGTGAGGATGGATATTTAATTTAGAATGAGTGGATTAAAGAGGTAAAGCATGTGGTTTAGGAAGGAGATTCCAAAAGTGGTTTAGCAAAATACAGGAAATGTAGATGGGTCTAGAGAAGAGGATGGTCAACTGCATAGAAAATCAGAAGACATAGTAAAAATTTTGTGACTCATGTTAGCGGTCCCATATATATGGTGGCGGTCCCAAATATATTTAAGGGCCGCCTATGTTTATGAGGGTCGTTTTCTGGAGAAACAAAAAATTTCCAGTTTGTCCTGATTTTTGTAAATCCTTACAGAAAAAGTTTCTCAGATTTTCCCTTTTGCAATCAATCATATTTCACCAAGAATAATCTAATTCTTCCTAATAATTAAATTCACAAAACTAGCTATCCTAAATTCTATTAGAGAAGCAAATATAGGTAAATTGACTAAGAAATTAATAATTAAACATGCATGGCATTTTTACATAGTCAAGGAATTCACATAATAATAATAAGCAAGTAAATTGTTGGATGATAAAATTGAAAGAATCACCTAAAGCACTTGTGATTGCCTTCTACACCTCTAAATCATGAGAGATAAATAATAAGTCAAAGTGTGATATAAATAAAAGTACTAATAGAAGATAGCTAATAAGTCATTCAAGCATGATCATTTCTTGTTTCCCTTCATCATGTCCTTTAGAGGTTTTCTGATTGACCTTAACCCTTTTTGGTGTGCATCTCGATGTTGAATTTGTGGTTTATGATTTTGGTTTGGTATGTGTTTAAAGATTGACTTTCATGAGTTAGGTTTTTAGAGACTCTAGGGACAACATTTGACAAAGAGCTAATGAGTTGAGGTGATGAAGGAGTGCTAGAATGAGAAGATTCTTCATCATTTTCATCTAAGTGATGAGATGAAGATAAATGATTAAGAGCGGTGGAGGAAGAGCTAGAATTTGAGTCACGACATCTTTTTGTGCCATGATCCGATTGCGTCTTTCGCTAATAATGAGGAGTGAGGTGATGCATGACTCGATCATACAAGATGTAGCGATCAATTGCTAACTCGGGAAAGTTTGACACAACATGATTGAATAATCTAGTTAAAAGCATTCCATAGGGTAGAATGACTTTGGGATTGTTTTTAATCCTTTCCATTCGTTTAAGAATAAAGAATGCTAGATTATACTTTGTAGAGGTTTCGATGCAATAAAGCATATGACAAAGACACGCAGGGACATGATCCCGATGACCTCCTAGACAAAACTTATTTTCACGAATAATTTCAACCCACGATTTCATATGAGTTTGAATTTCGCGAGTTTAAATTTCATTTTCATTGACCACAACGGTTTTCTTATTTTTAGTACGAGTTACTTGACCTTGTCGAGGAGTTTGAATGAGAGACTTTATGACCATTAGAGAAGGAGGAATGGTTTTATAACGACCCTTTGACGGAGTACTTATTGCCAAGTAATCAAGTGACCACATGTCGGTGTATGAGACGTGGCCTTCAAATGGAATTTTTAAGATATGACCAAACTCTTCGATAGTGAGGGAAAATGACTTATTTTGAATGACAAAGTTGACAATAAAGTGTCCTTCAGAATTATAGTCAAAAGTGAGTTGGCTATAAAACTCAAGAACAAAGCGAGGAACAATTTGTTCATTTATGTTCACCAACTTTTGTTCATGAGATCATTATGCATGTATGCAAAAACGTTTTTAGAGTGTATTAACAATACATAACAACAATTTTATTATGATCCTAACGTGAGTGATTTTGAAAATAAAATTGGGGTTTTGTGCGAAAATAATTTTTGATAAAACACACTTTAATATTGCAAATCATATGTCTACGGGAAGCATATTAGTTGTACATTGAATTCTAGTAGTTCTAATTGTACACAATTGCAATAAAAATAAAAAATCCCCAATTTCAATTTTTGGGTTTATCATGAACCCTAGACACAAATGGAAAGAAAATAGATGAAATGATTTACAATTGATGATGTTAAAGATATTAGGAATGATTGTAGGTGTTGATTTTATCTTCAATTTGAGTTAATTTGGTCAATATTGAGTTTTTGGTGTGTTTTGTTCGTTTTCGTCGCTGTAGCAAGAAGAATGGGATGTCTGGTTTTGTGTTTTACAAAGATGAGAATGACAGACATAGTGTCCCACTGGTGGTGGTCCCATATCGATATGGGGGCTGCTCGTTTTAATCCGGGGGCCGCCAGAGATATGGGGGCCGCCCTCAGCTAAGGGATTTTGGGCTGAATTTTGACAAAAAATTTACAAAAGATGAGTGACGTTTTAATTTTCATTTCGCGAATTAAACATGCTCAAAGTACTTCGGATGAAGTATTTAAGTTTTCATGACACAAAATTGAACACAGACTAGAATCAAGACAGAAGAAAGAGAAGACGATTTATGAAATGTGTTCCATCATTCCTAAACCAAGACGTAGATAGTTAAACAATTCATGTTTAAGGGGTTTAGTAAGAATATCAGCCATGTTGTCGACGGACGACACTTTTTTGATAGAGATATGTCCTTTCTGGACATTATCACGAAGAAAGTGGTGACGAATTTTGATGTGTGTGGTTCGAGAGTGTTGCACCCGGTTTTTACTAAGGTCAATCACGCCTTTATTGTCGCACATGATTAGGACGTCATCGAGTCGAACGTCGTAATCGATAAGAGCTTGTTTTAACCATAGTGCTTGTTTACATGCCTTTTCGGCGCTTACGTATTCGGCTTTGGTAGTGGATATAGCAAGAGCGGTTTGTTTATTCGAGAACCAAGATGTCAAACAACATCTCACGAACGTACAAATACCGCTAGTGCTCTTTCGGTCCACATAATCTCCCGCATGATCAGAGCCGGCATATACTACGGTTTCTATGCTAGTCCCCTTAGGATACCATAATCCTAAGTACATACTGTCTTTAATGTATCAGAAAAAAATGCTTAACCGCTTCAAGATGAGAGGTTTTAGGAGCCTCTTGGAAGCGGGCACAAAGGCAGACACTAAACATGATATCGGGCCTACTTGCCGTTAGGTATAATAAACTACCTATCATGCCTCGATACATGGTACTATCTACCGACTCACACTCTTCGTATTTCACGAGTTTAGTATCGGAGGACATGGGGGTTTTCATTGGTTTAGAATCTTCTAAGCCAAATTTCTTAAGCATTTCTTTAATATATTTAGATTGATTAAAGAAGATGCCATCTTCCATTTGTTTTATTTGTAATCCAAGGAAGAAGTTGAGTTCACCCATCATGCTCATCTCGAACTCGTCATGCATGATTTTGGCAAATTCATCACACATGTCTTGACAAGTCAAGCCGAATATAATGTCGTCGACATATATTTGAACGATGATGAGGTTTGAACTTTTCTTCTTGGTAAAAAATGTATTATCTACCATTCCTATTTTGTATTTATGTTTAATAAAAAAAGCTTTTAATCTATCATACCAAGCTTTGGGTGTTTGTTTAAGACCGTATAAAGCTTTCTTAAGTTTATAAACATGATCCGGTTTTTCGAAGTCAATGAATCCTAGAGGTTGTGCCACGTATACCTCCTCATTGATAAAACCGTTCAGGAATGCACTTTTTACATCCATTTGGAATAGCTTAAAATCTAGCGCACAAGCATAAGCTAATAATATTCTAATAGACTCAAGTCTAGCAACTGGGGCATAAGTTTCATCATAAACGATGCCCTCTTGTTGATTATAGCCTTGAGCAACTAACCTATCCTTATTTCAAGAAACAATACTGTTCTCGTCTAACGTATTTCTAAACACACACTTAGTTCCTATAATTGTCATATTCCTAGGTTGTGGAACTAACTCCCAAACATCGTTAGCGATGAATTGATTTAATTCATCTTGCATAGCGATTATCCAACTTTCATCCGTTAAGGCTTCATTCACATTCTTAGGTTCTATAGTTGATATAAATTAAAAGAAGTTACTTTGGTTTTGGGCTTGCGACCTAAGAGTTATTTGGTTAAGGTTTCCTATGACATTTTCTAATGGATGGTTCCTAGATTCCTTAATAGTTACTATTTCATCAATCTCTAAAGTTTCATCCTCAATGTCATTTTCTAAAATTTTCTTTTCGACAACCTTAATTGCTTCTTCTTCATCTAAGTCATCATCCACCAAGGGTGATGTCTTAGAGGGTGGAGGAGTTTCATCGAATGTCACATTGAGAAATTCTTTGATTTTCCTAGTGTGTTTATTAAGGCTGTTAGTATTACTGCTGCTCTTATTGATGTTAATGCTGCTCAGTCAAAGTTAGTGTTGCTGGAGAATTTCAATGAAAATTATTCTAAATGTTTAAGACTGCTGGTGAAGTTACAACTGTCAGTACAAAGTTACTAGTGCTAAAGAAAGTTACTACTGCTAGAGGAAGTTACTACTGCTAGTGGAAGTTAAGACTGCTCAGAGACTTAGAAGAAAAACTGCTAAGTAGTTAGTACTGCTAGTACAAAAGTTACTACTGCTAGTACAAAGTTAATGCTACTGAAGGAGTTAATGCTGCTAGTGAAGAAGTTAGTACTGTTGAGTTAGTTAGTACTGCTTATGTGATTTGTATGAGATATTTTGGTAAAAGATATGTATAAGTTATTTGTTTAGAAGATTATGATTACTTAGGAAAGTATTGTAAGTCGTTTAGGACTCCTTGGTGTATAAAATGAGGTCCTAGGGCATAGAGTTTACAATGACAGTCATATACAAAAAAATATACAAAGTTGTATAGCTCATAGCTTCAAGGTTTTTGTAACCCTAATACTTTAAGAGTATTCGTATTATTTGCTTAATAATATTGGAGCTTTTATGTTTTGTTAAATTCATTGTGTTTTACTGTTCTATTGAAAATTCTTCTTATTAAAGATTAGATTCCGCATAATCTTTAATATATTCACACAAAGTTTCTACTATAGTTGTGTTAGATTTATCTAATATAACTAAACCTTAAACAAGCTTAAGGAATTCGATCTATAGAAGTTTTGAAGTGGGACCAACAAGTGGTATCAGAGCTTGTTGCTTTGAGAAACTTTGCTAGAAGATATGGATCAAGATTCTGCACACATAGTGGCTGCATCCAAAGTTCCCATGCTCAAACCGGGTGAGTTTAAGTTATGGGGGATGAGGATTAAACAATACATCCAGATGATAGACTATGTACTGTGGGAAGTCATAGAGAATGGTGGAACCTTGCCAAAAACACAGGTTGTGGAAGGTGTTACAACAATGATGCCTATTACATCTGCTGAAGATAAGGCTCAGAGAAGATTAGAAGTGAAGGCTATAAGTATTTAATGAAGGGGATTTCCAATGAACATCAGTTAAGTTTAATTCTTTAAAGGATGCTAAGCTGTTGCTGGAAGCTATTGAAAAGAGATTTGGTGGGAATAAAGCTACTAAAAAGACTCAAAGGAATCTCTTAAAGCAGCAATATGAAAACTTCACTGCTCTAAGCTCAGAGATGCTTGATCAAACTTTTGATAGGCTTCAAAAGCTTGTAAGTCAGTTGGAGCTTTTGGGTGAAAAGCTTTCACAAGAAGATGTGAATTAAAAGTTCTTAAGAAGTTTGTCACCTGAGTGGAACACACATGCTGTTGTGTAGAGGAATAAAGCTGATTTGGATACAATGAGCATGGATGATCTCTACAACAACCTCAAGGTGTATGAACTAGAAGTTAAAGGGATCTCTAGCTCAAGTTCAAGCACACAGAACATAGCTTTTGTGTCCTCTTCAACTAACAACAATAACAGCACTAATGAAGCAGTTAATACTGCTCATGGAGTTACTACTGCTAGCACTCAAGTTAATACTGCTTACTCTACAAATATTGATAACTTGAGTGATGTTGTTATTTGTTCATTCTTTGCTAGTCAACCAAATAGTCCTCAACTTGCACATGAGGACTTGCAACAAATCCATCCTGATGACATAGAAGAGATGGATTTGAGATGGCAAATGGCCATGTTGACTATGAGGGCTAGAAGGTTTTTGAAGAATATAGGAAGGAGGCTTACTGTTAATGGCAATAAGACTATCGTTTTGATAAGTCCAAAGTGGAGTGCTACAACTGCCATAAGAGGGGACATTTTGCTAGGGAGTGCAGAGCTCTAAGAAATCAAGACAACAAGAAGGAAAGCTCAAGAAGGAGTGTGCCTGTAGAAACATCTACTTCCACAGCTTTGGTGTCATGTGATGGTCTTGGTGGATATGACTGGAGTGATCAGGCAGAGGAAGGGCCTAATTATGCACTCATGGCTTACTCATCTTCAAGTTCTGACTTAGAGGTATCCAATGATTCAAATTGTTTAAAATCTTGTATGAAAACTGTTAAATTACTTAAATCTCAAAATGATCAACTATTAAGAGATTTAGAGAAATCTAGTTTAATGGTTTTAGGTTATAAAACAGGTTTAGAATCAGTGGAAGAAAAACTTGAATTTTATAAAAAGAATGAGTCTGTTTATGTAGAAAACATTAATGGCTTAAAATGGGATATTCAAGTAGGAGAAATAACTATTAGTGAGCTTAGGAAGAAGCTTGAAAAACTTCAAAAAGAAAAAGATAGCATTCAATTTAATGTAGATAAATTTGAAAATGCATCTAAAAGTTTAAACAAGCTCATAGAGTGTCAGATTGTTGATAATTGCAAGAAAGGTTTAGGCTATGAAAAATATAATGCAGTTCCACCTCCCTACACAGGAAATTTCATG
Organism: Tanacetum coccineum; assembly: GCA_026074375.1. Classification (NCBI taxonomy): domain Eukaryota; kingdom Viridiplantae; phylum Streptophyta; class Magnoliopsida; order Asterales; family Asteraceae; genus Tanacetum; species Tanacetum coccineum. The sequence goes on from BQNB010001164.1 coordinate 26,901, forward strand.
CCTCCAACACCTGATTTGTCTTTTACTGGTTTAGATGAGTTTGTTAATAAGCCTGTAGTTGAAAATAGAAAGTCTGATGAAGAAGTGTCTAAGGTAGTTAGGAAGTCTGATGATTCCCCAATTATTGAAGATTAGGTGTCAGATAATGAGGAAGAGGATGTGTCTCAGCCTAAAACTGAGAAGAAAATAGTTAAGCCAAGTTTTGCTAAGATAGAGTTTGTCAAATCTAAGCAACAAGAGAAAACTGCTAGGAAAACTGTTAAACAAGCTGAGAAACATAGGCAGAACACTCATAGTCCAAGAGGCAATCAAAAAAATTGGAACAATATGATGTCTCAAAGACTAGGAAGCAATTTTGAGATGTTTAATAAGGCCTGTTATGTCTGGGGAAGCTTTGATCATTTGCAAGTTGATTGCAATTACCATCAAAAACAGTTTCAAAATCAAAGGAAGATAAAACCTGTTTGGAACAATGCTCAAAGGGTAAATCATTAAAATTTTGCTAAAAAGACTCACCCCTGTGCTAAAAAGAACATGGTTCCAAGAGCAGTACTAATGAAGTCTGGTTTAGTATCTATTAATACTGCTAGACAAAATATTTCAAAAATAGCAGTATCAGTTAATATTGCTAGACAAGTTAATACTGGTCATTCAAAAACAACAGTGAATGCTGCTAGACCAATGTCATGTCTTTCTAAAACAACACATTCAAATGTTAAGAGGCCCATTAATAGTAACACAACATTAAAAAACAGTAATATTAATCAAAGGGTTAATACCGTTAGGGGTAAAAATGTTAATACTGCTACGCCAAAAGCAGTAGTTAATGTTGTTCAGGGAAATAATGTTAATGCTATTAAGGCCTCAGCTTGTTGGGTTTGGAAACCAAAGAATAAATTTTTAGACCATGTTTCTAAACATAACAGTGCATTAATCACCCTAAAGAAGTTTGATTATATTGATACACAAGGCAGATCCAAGTCAGTGATGGCTTGGGTCCCCAAAAGAAACTGATTTTCTTATCTAATGTGTAGGGCAATCCACAAATAGATTTACAGGATAAAGGAGTGATTGATAGTGGATGCTCAAGGCACATGGCTGGGAACATGTCATATCTTACTGACTATGAAGAGATAGATGGAGGATATGTTGCTTTTGGAAGGAACCCTAAAGGAGGGAAAATAACAGGAAAAGGTATCATTAAAATTGGTAATCTAGATTTTGAAAGACAAAGAGTTTTGGTGAGAAAAAGAATTGAGAGATTTGGTGAGAATAAAAACAGAAAGAGAGCTATGTGGAATAAAAATAGACAGAGTGATTTGATGAGTAAAAGAATTGATAGAAGTGGTGAGTTGAAAAACAAAAAGAGAGTTGAATATATTAAAAACAGACAGAGTGTTTGGAATGGAATTGGAGTTAATGTTGGTGACTCAAAGTTAATGTTTCCAGGCTAACTTACTACTGCTGGTAAAAGTTAATGCTGCTAGACATAAACTTACTACTGCTGTTGAAAGTTAATGCTGCTAGGCATAAACTTACTACTGCTATTGAAAGTTAATGCTACTAGGCATAAACTTACTACTGCTGGTGATAGTTAATGTTGTTGAGGGTATTTTCATAAATACTTCAATTAAGGGTTTCAGTCACTCATTTAATTGATTTCATTCACTCATATACTCTCTAATCACTAAACCCTAACTCAATTTTATCATTCATCATCAAAACCCAACACAAATGGCGGATCTAAAGTTTGAAGATACTCACAATTTGGTCGCGTTTTTGTCTAAACCCAACTGGTATAGAAAATCTAGTAGATCACAAGGTTAAGGTGATTAGATGTGATAATGGAACTGAGTTCAAAAACAGAGAAATGAATCAATTTTGTGAGATGAAGGGTATTTTAAGACAATTTAGTGTAGCTAGAACTCCTCAACAAAATAGAGTTGCTAAGAGGAGGAATAGGACACTAATTGAGGCTGTTAGGACTATGCTAGCTGATTCTAAGTTGCCAACTACTTTTTAGGCAGAAGCAGTTAATACTGCTTGCTATGTGCAAAATAGAGTGTTAGTAGTTAAGCCTCATAACAAGACCCCATATGAACTTTTTCATGGTAGAACACCAACTTTAAGTTTTATGAGACCATTTGGGTGTCCTGTTACCATTCTTAATACCATAGATCACTTAGGCAAATTTGATGGTAAGGCTGATGAAGGTTTCTTTGTTGGATACTCTTTGAATAGTAAAGCCTTTAGAGTATTCAATAGTAGAACAAGGATAGTGGAAGAAAACTTGCATATTAGGTTTAGTGAAAGTACACCTAATGTTGTAGGTAGTGGACCAGATTGGCTATTTGATATTGATGCACTAACAAGAACAATGAATTATGAGCCAATTGTTACAGGTACACAGTCTAATGGTTTTGCAGGTACAAAAGCAAGTGATAATGCAGGTCAAGCTAGAAAGGAGACAGAACCTGTCAAAGATTACATTTTGCTACCATTATGGACTGCTGATCCACCATTTTCCCAAGATCCAAAGAGTTCTCATGATGATGGATCCAAACCTTCAAGTGATGATGGAAAGAAGGTTGATGAAGATCTAAGAAAAGATAGTGAATGTAATGATCAAGAGAAGGAAGATAATGTTAACAACACTAACAATGTTAATGCTGCTAGCACAAATGAAGTTAATGATGTTGGTGGAAAAACAAGCATTGAACTTCCATTTGATCCAAATATGCCTGCTTTGGAAGATTATAGCATATTTGACTTCACAAGAGATGATGAAGATGATGGTGTAGTGGCTGACATGAACAATTTAGATACAACAATCCAAGTCAGTCCTATTCCAACTACAAGAATTCATAAAGATCATCCTCTTGATCAAGTGATTGGAGATTTGCAATCAGCTACCACATAAAGAAACATGTTACAGATTTGAAGGACATGGGTTTGTTAGTACTATTCAACAAAGAACAAACCATAAAGACCTTCAAAACTGCTTGTTTGCTTGCTTTTTATCACAAGAAGAACCCAAAAAGGTAATTCATGCATTAAAGGATCCAAGCTGGATAGAGGCTATGCAGGAAGAGCTTCTACAATTCAAGTTACAAGAAGTTTGGACTTTAGTAGATTTACCAAATGGAAAAAGGGCTATAGGCACTAAATGGGTTTTTAGGAATAAAAAGGATGAAAGGGGAATTGTGATAAAAAAAATAAAGCAAGATTGGTTTCTCATGGGTACACACAAGAAGAAGGGATTTAACTTATTGATGAAGTCTTTGCCCCTATTGCAAGAATTGAAGCAATTAGGCTATTTTTAGCTTATGCTTCATTTAAAGATTTTGTGGTGTATCAAATGGATGTAAAAAGTGCTTTTCTCTATGGGAAGATTGAAGAAGAGGTGTATGTATGTCAACCACCAGGATTTGAAGATCCAGACTTTCCTGATAGAGTATACAAGGTTGAAAAAGCACTGTATGGACTACATCAAGCTCCTAGAGCTTGGTGATATAATCCTGTGTCAACAGATATTATGCATTGGAGACATGGATTACAAAGAGGGAAAATTGACAAGGCCTTATTCATCAAAAGGTACAAGGTGTATTTTGATGGTCCAAGTTTATGTGGATGATATCATCTTTGGTTCAACAAAGAAGGAGCTATGCAATGCATTTGAGAAGTTGATGCATGAGAAATTTCAGATGAGTTCTATGGGAGAACTTACATTCTTCTTAGGATTACAAGTGCAGCAGAAGAAGGATGGCATATTTATTAGTCAAGATAAATATGTGGAAGAAATTTTGAAGAAATTTGGTTTTACAGAAGTCAAGACTGCAAGCACACCAATGGAAACTCAAAAGCCTCTGCTCAAGGATGAAGATGGTGAAGAAGTGGATGTTCATATGTATAGGTCAATGATTGGTTCATGATTGTATTTACCTCTTCAAGACTGACATTATATTTGAGTGTGAACCCTGTGTAGATACCAAGTCAATCCAAAGGTTTCACATCTTCATGCTGTGAAAAGGATTTTTAGGTACTTAAAAGGTCAACCAAAATTAGGCCTTTGGTATCCAAAAGATTCTCTTTTTGATTTGGTAGCATACACTGATAGTGATTATGCTGGAGCAAGCTTGGATAGGAAGTCTACAACAGGAGGTTGTCAATTCCTTGGATGTAGATTAATATCATGGCAGTGCAAGAAACAGACAGTGGTTGCAAATTCCACAACAGAAGCTGAGTATGTGGCTGCTTCAAGTTGCTGTGGACAAGTGCTTTGGATTCAGAATCAACTACTTGATTATGGGTACAATTTTATGCATACCAAGATCTTTATTGACAATAACAGTACTATTTGCATAATTAAAAATCCTGTTTTTCATTTAAAAACAAAGCATATAGAGATCAGACATCATTTTATTAGAGATTGCAATGAAAAGAAATTGATTCAAATGGTCAAAATCTATACTGACAAGAATGTTGCAGATTTGCTTACAAAAGCTTTTGATGTAAGTAGATTTCAATATTTGATTGCTAGTATTGGAATGCTAAATCTTTAAAGTCTTTTATCTCTTTATGTTTTTGTAGAGTTTTGTATGAATTAGTACTGTTATTCATGTCATTAAAAGTTTCTGCTGTTAAGTATAATTAGTACTGCTGGTTATACTTAATACTGCTAGGTATAATTAATACTGTGATAATTTGGAAAATTGTTATGGCTTGTGTTTTCTTCGTTTTTGGACTAACATTTTGTAGGATAAGCAAAGAAAAGTGTTAAATTGATGATGGAAAGCTGTTTAGAATGGAATTGGAGTTAATGCTGGTGACTCAGAGTTAATGCTGCTAGGCATAACTTACTACTGATGGTTGTAAGTTAATGCTGCTAGGCATAACTTAGTGCTGAGTTACTACTGCTGGGTCACTTACTACTGCTGGTTGAAAGTTAATGCTGTTAGGCATAACTTAATACAACCAGATGAATGTTAATGTTGTTGAGGGTATTTTCATAAATACTTTGATTAAGTGTTTCAATCAATCATTTAATCGATTTCAATCTTTCAAATACTCTCTAATCACAAACCCTAACTCAATTTTATCATCCATTATCAAAACCCAACACAAATGGCAAATTTAAAGTTTGCAGATACTCACAATATGGTCGCGTTTTTGTCTAAACCCATAGAAAGTGAAGGGTTTGAACAAATTGTGGATTTTCTGAATGTACACCCTATAAAGTATGTACTAACGATCAATCCTACTATATACATTTCATGCATAGAATAGTTCTGGTCTACTATTAAGGCCAAAATTATTAATGGGGAAGTTTAGTTACATGCCCTAGTTGATGGTAAGAAGATAATTATCACTGAATCAACTGTTAGAAGAGAGCTTCAACTAGAAGATGCTGAAGGTATTGATTGTTTACCAAACTCTACCATTTTTGAAGAATATGAGAAGATTTCACAAAAACTTACTTTTTATAAGCCATTCTTCTCTCCACAATGGAAATTTCTGATTCAAACTATTTTATAATGTCTAAGTGCAAAGACTACTGCATGGAATGAGTTTAGTAGCACTATGGCATTTGCTATTATCTGCTTAGCAACAAATCAAAAGTTCAACTTTTCAAAGTATATTTTTGAAAGTATGGTTAGAAACTTAGAGAATGTGTCTGGTAAATTTTTGATATATCTAAGGTTTGTACAAGTGTTTTTGAATCAAACCAACTTGATGAGTTGCCAACTCAAGCGAAATTTATAATGCACCTCTCACATTAAGAAAGATGTTTGGAAATATAAAGAGATTAGGCAAAGTTTTTCTTGTAGAGTAACACCCTTGTTTCCAACAATGGTGCGGTACAAATCCAATCTGATTGGGTGAAGGTTCAGCAATGCCACTGATCCCTCATACACACCTCCATATGAATCATCCACTCAACCTTAAACGGACTCAAAACATAGGAAGCCTAGAAAAGGACCACTCAAGTACCTCAGGCCTTAGTAGTCCTACTAAAACATGTCGCAAATAGGACTGTCGATAAGTGTTGGGTAATAGTTTGGTGAGGGCTAACTACTGATTCTAGCTTAGAAGCAAAGCAGGATAGTGGTAACATAACTAAGACAAATCCAAGGGCAACACCTAATGGACTAGTTCCCTTGGAACACTTCAGGTGGTGTCCCAAGTGCTAAGAAAACCATGGGGGATACAATTGCTCAAACTAGGTTTGAGAATGTATCTAAACTTTCCAATGATTCACTGCTCGCAAGAGGTAACACACTTCGAAGTGATGAGGATATACTTAAACTTAATGAATTGATGGAACTCTGTACCAATTTACAAAAGAAGGTTCTTGATTTGGAGAAGACAAAGACCTCTCAAGCTAATGAGATTGCTAGTTGAAAAGAAGGCACAAGAAGCTTGAAAAAGAAAAAGAAGTCCAAGACTCATAGGGCTGAAAAGATTATACAAAGTTGGTTTAACTGCTAGGGTAGAATCCTCTAGAGATGAAGATTTGGGTGAGGATGCATCCAAACAAGGGATGAGGATTAATGCTATTGATGCATATGAAGACATTACCCTAGTTAATGATGATGCTGACAAAGAAATGTTTGATGTGGATGCTTTAGATGGTGAGGAAGTAATTGTTGTATGGAAAAATGAAAATGTCGTTGAAGAAATAGTTGATGCTGCTCAAATATTTACTACTGCAACAAAGGTTACAATAACTACTGAAGAAGTTACTTGGCTCATGCTTGCTGACCTAAGAGCCAAAAACTAAGCTAAAGGGATTGCTTTTAGAGAGCCAGGTGAATCAACAACAACTATATTTTCACAATAATTGCAGGACAAAGGTCTATCATAGGACAAAAGGAAAGGAATATTGGTAGAACCCGAGAAGCCTTTAAAGAAGAAAGATCAACTCAAGCTTGATGAAGAGATTGCACTTAAATTATAAGTAGAGATTGATAAAGAGGAAATAATTGCCAGAGTCGAAGAGAAAAATTGGATGAAGCCAATATTGTTGGGATGGACATTCAAGGAAAAGTTGATGCTGATTACCAGTTGCGCTGAAAAAAACTGCAAGCAGAAGATCAAAAGAGATCATAAATTAAAGAAAAGCCACATGTATTTAAAGAACTCCTAGAGCAAGAAGAAAAGCACTTTGTAGCTAAAAGAGCAGGGAGAGAGGAACAAACCACTAACAAAAACTCAACAAAAGAAGATCATGATTACTTACCTTAAGAATATGGAAGGCTGGAAGCACAAAGACTTGAAATCTAAAGACTTTGATTCTATCAAAGAATTGTTTGACAAAGCTTTCATAAGGGTAAACATGTTTGTGGATTTTAGAACTTGAGTTGGTGGAGGGTAGTTCAAAAGAGAGCAGGAGAAGAGTTAGAACAAGAGAGTACTAAGAAGCAGAAGGTGGATGAGGATAAAGACACAACAGAGCTTCAAAGTCTAATGGAAGTCATTCCAGATGAAGAAGAGGTTGCAATTGATGTTGTACCTTTAGCTACTAAGTCTCCAAGTATTGTTGACTGGAAGATCCACAAAGAAGGAAAGAAAAGCTATTATCAAATAGTAAGAGCTAATGACTAAGTCTCAAATGTACAGGGTCTTTAGTCAAATGCTTAAAAGTTTTACCAGGGAAGATTTGGAAGATCTATACAAGCTGGTAAAAGCTAAATATGAGTCAACAAGACCAGTGGAAGACTTGAATTTGGTTTAATGGAATGATTTGAAGACAATGTTTGAACTACATGTAGAAGATGAAATCTGGAAGTTGCAACAAAGGTACAAAGTTTTGAGCTGGAAGCTATTTGACTCATGTGGAGTGCATTGCTTGAGTTTGCAATCTGGAATGATTTACATGCTGGTAGAAAAGAGATATCCCCTTACACCACCTACAATTACAGATATGCTGAACAAGAAGCTTCAGGTTGATTATTTCAGTGAAATGGCATATCAGCTTCTTAAACTTCTCACAAAACAGCTTAAGAATCAATGAAGTGTTTGGAAGCATCCTCCTGGTGTTGATGAAGCTTTAAATGAAGAAACTTGATGATTTTGAAGAAGAATATCAAGTTTAGGGGAGGATTGTTGGGATTAAAAGCCTTCTTAATGCTGCTAGTATTACTGCTGCTCTTATTGATGTTAATGCTGCTCAGTCAAAGTTAGTGCTGCTGGAGAATTTCAATGAAAATTATTCTAAGTGTTTAAGACTGCTGGTGAAGTTACAACTGCTAGTACACAGTTAGTACTGCTAGTGTAAAAATTCAATGAAAATTATTCCAAGTGTTTAAGACAGTTGGTGAAGTTACAACTGTCAGTACAAAGTTATTACTGCTAGAGAAAGTTACTACTGCTAGAGGAAGTTACTATTGCTAGTGGAAGTTAAGACTGCTCAGAGACTTAGAAGAAAAACTGCTGAGTAGTTAGTACTGCTTATGTGATTTGTATGAGATATTTTGGTAAAAGATATGTATAAGTTATTTAGTTAGAAGATTATGATTACTTAGGAAAGTATTGTAAGCCGTTTAGGACTCTTTGGTGTATAAAAGGAGGTCCTAGGGCATATAGATTGATATAGTTTTCATAGAGTCTCAAAACAAAAACGAGTCATTCATAGAATTATCATAACTTCAAGGTCTTTGTAAACCTAATACTTTGAGAGTATTCGTATTATTTGCTTAAATAATATTAGAGCTTTTATATTTTGTTGAATTATATGTTCATTGTGTTTTACTATTCCATTGAAAATTCTTTTGATTAAAGATTAGATTCCGCATAATCTTTAATACATTCACAAAAAGTTTCTACTATAGTTGTGTTAGATTTATCTAATATAACTAAACCTTAAACAAGCTTAAGGAATTCGATCTATAGAAGTGTTGAAGTGGGACCAACATAAGTCATCATCCACTAAGGGTGATGTCTTAGAGGGTGGAGGAGTTTCATCGAACTTAGTAAGGTAGTGTTTGGTGTTTAAAATGAAGCACTTGCTTCCAAATACCCTAAAGTAATTAAAAGTAGGTTTCCTACCTCTCAAGAGTTCATAAGGTGTTTTACCTAGGATGGCTCTAATTAGGATTCGGTTGAGGATGTATGTTGAAGTATCTACAGCGTTACACCAAAATTTTTATAGTAACGATTGCTCATTAAACATGGTTCTACTCATTTCTTGTAGTGTCCTATTATTCCTTTCTACCACGCCATTTGGTTGTGGAGTGCGTGGAGCCGAAAAGTTATGTGTTATACCGTTAGCATTACAAAACTCTCCAAATTGCACTTCATTATCAAATTATCTATCGTGGTCCGTCCTTATTGACACTATTTAACATCCTAATTGTTTTTGTATTTTCTTACTAAAGATTTCAAATTGCTCGATAGCCTCAGTTTTATTCTTAAGAAATCTTGTCTAAGTATACCTAGAGTAGTCATCTACTATGACTACGGTGTAGAGGTTTCCTCTGTAACCCCATATGACGGATGGACTGAAGAGATCCATATGAAGGAGTTCTAAGCATCTAGTCGTTGAGACTATATTCTTAGCTATGTGACTAGCGTGAGCTTGTTTTCCAATATTGCAAGCATCACATAAATGTTGATCAAACTTAAGCTTAGGTAAGTTTCTAAATAATTCCTTAGATGCTAACGATTAAATGAGACGCATGTTAGCGTGACCTAATCTCTTATGCCACAACATGGAGTTTTCATCACTCGTTGCAAGACAAATTTTATCTTTCGGCTTAGTTCCTAATTTCATCACATATAAGCCTTACCGTCCTTAGTGATTTCACTATCTTGTTCAGAGAAAGTTACTCTATATTTATTATCACATATTTGGCTTACACTTAGCAAGTTAAATCTTAAGTTATCTACATGTTCTACATTATCTATATTGAGAGAGTCATTAGAAATCGTACCTTTTCCAATGAATTATCGCGAAGATTACTACCAAAAATGACGTTATCTCCATTGTATGCCTTGTAGGTTGAGAAGAGCTTTCGGTTGCCCGTCATGTGTTTAGAACATCCGCTATCCTTTATCCACTCATCGGGTTCCAAGTCGACTCCAAGGCATATCTATTTATATAAGACAATAACTCAAACATTTGGTCCCTAATATCTCATGGGTCCAAAGTTGTTAGTGCTAGACATCCCTTGCATTTGATGCATTTGATTGGGATGTGGAAATGGAGGACACATTCCTCATGGCATGTAACTTTGAGGTTGGAAGTTATTCCAAGTTACAGAAAAACCATGAGGTTGGTTTGGTCGACCAACATTTATTTTGGTTGTGGTGTCTTAAAACGAGGGTAGTTATTATTGACAGGCAGGCGGCCCCTTAATTGCTTTGGGGGCCGTCTGGACTATATGGGGGTCGGCCTCATTATTTAGGGGACCGCCACCAGAAGGCGTTTTGTTTTGAGGTTTCACAAATTTGATTTCCTTTGACCCACTGGTTGATGCTTCAAATGAGTTAAACCCTAAACCTAATTTATCTCTGAAGGGTTTTTGATTGCTTAACATTTCATTTAAGCAACATGTACTCTTTTCAAACTTAGTTAGTTTAATAGCTTCTTCTTTAAGCTTTTTGTTTTTGATTTTGAGTGATTAACAATTAGTACATTCGAGATCAACTCCCTTGTTTTTCTCGAGTGTAGTCAATTTTGATTTTAATTCACTAAGCTCATTTTCTAAACTATTTCTAATAGCTTTTAGTTGTTTACTCTGTATGATTATTTTTAAACTTAACTTGTACAGTTTATCATATTCATTATCGAAAGTAAGATCGTCTATTGATGAATTTTCATCACTAAAGTAAGTGGAATTGGAACATACCTCATTTGATGCTTGAGCTACGAGACATGTTTCATCTTTAGCCTTTTCATCATTTTCTTCACCGCTATCACTCCAAGAACCTTCGACGAATGCTCTTTGGTTCTTGTCTTTCGGTGGTTTTGGTCATTCTCCAATAAGATGATTTGGATCACCGCATCTAAAACACTTCCTATCACTTTTGCCGTTCTTGTCGTCCCGGCTTCTTTGGGACGTCTTTTTGTCATTCCGTGGTTGTCTCACGAATCTACCTCTTCTCTTGAATAACTTCTTGAAGTCTCTAACCGCCATGGCGTATTCTTCGTCTTTACTTCCAGAAGTCAAACACTCCACATCACTAGATTCCTTCTTAGCCTTTAAAGCAAGAGATTTTCTTTCTCCTTTAGCTTTGACTATTTTGGAATCTTTCTTGATGATTATCTCATGGACTTTGAGATTACCAATGAGTTCATCAAGAGATAGTTATATCAAGTCTTTCGACTCTTCAATCGTCGTGACATTTGCTCTTCATTTAGGATGTAGAGCCCTAAGAAACTTCCTAACATAATTCTTGCTAGAATAACCTTCATCAAGAGCTTTTATACTAGTAATAATAGTATTAAACCTAGCAAAAGCACTATATATAGATTCGTCTTCAGAAATAACGAATTGTTCATATTGTTGTGCCAAAATGTCGATCTTGTTATCTTTGACTTGGCTATTACCTTGATGGGTGATTAACAAAGTTTTCCAAATTTCTTTTGTCGTGTTACACATGAAAATTCTTTCATATTCTTTTCTTGGCAAAGCATTGTAAATAACCATTTTGGCTTCGTTATTTTTCACAAGCCTCTTTTTAAGATCATCACTTTGTTTTTCAAAAGGGATAACCTCATCTATTTTGGTTTTCGGATTTTATTTAATAGGTTGAAAATCTCCGTAAGTAATAACATGCCAAAGATCAAAGATCTTTTGATTTAACATACGTTTCGAATCTATTTTTTCAATAAATAAAACTATCACTTTCAAAGAGTGATGGTCTTTGCATGGATTGCCCTTCTAGATATTTGCCAGAATTCATAGATCGATCTAGGCTTTAAAATACAGTATATTTTAAAAATCTTGAGTGACTCGGCTTCTGATACCAATTGTGGAAACTAGAAGGGGGGGTTGAATAGTTTACAAGTTAATTGGCATTTTAAAATTTTACTTCTAAAATTGTTAGATTCGAGTATATGTTCAATTAATCAACAAGATGAACCAAACAATAATACTATCTACTCGAAATATCAATACAAAATATAAATGAGAAACACAAACAATATAAAGAGATAAGGTAAAGAACGATCAAACCAGGACAATAAGATTTATAGTGGTTCGGCTACGAAGCTCTTCTTCGCCCTAATTCGCTCCCCGAGTATCCAACTTGAGATTTCACGATGTCAACAAGCTCTGTTCAGGTGGAGAAAACCATTTACAAGTCGCTTATGTTATTTTCCAACACTAAGCTAAATGCCAGGTCCTAATCTTAGCTAGAACCAATCTACCACTTCACAAGCACTACACAATCACAAGATCTACATTATTTGATTAACACACTATCCGACTTACACAATCACACAAGATAATCAAAATTGAGTTTTGTATCTTAGAAGAAGAGAGGAGAAATCACTAATCTATAACACTTCGTTTCTTGGCGAATACAAGTGTTCTTCTCTTGCACTTGATAGAAGAAGGAAGAAGATAGAAGATGAGATTCGATCACTTGAAACAAGATTAAACTATGTTAGTGATCAAGACATTTAGTGAGAGAAAGAAGGTTTTTAGAAAGAGAAAGATGACTGAAAAATTCATGCTAAGAGGCGTTATTTTCTGCTGGGATTAATGCAGTTATTTATAGGCAAGAAATATCACGGTCATATGACGGCGGTCCCGGCGGTGTCCCTAGATATATCTGGGGGCAGGTAGGCACTTAGAGGCCCGCCCCTAGACTGAAATCGATATTTTTTCTTTTGTGGGGTAGGTTTTTCATGGTATGTTGTTTTCTGTTTTGTGCGGGGGGGGGGGGGGGGGTGTGGGGGCTCTTCCTTCTAAGGGGTGTGAGGGGACATGATTTGACTCTCTTGCAGCTAATTTTCTGTCCTGAAATCTGGTCTCTTAATTGGTTTGATGGTGTTATTGCATCCCGGGTCTCACGGCCAGCGTGGGTCTCCTGTTTAACCTGGCTATTCTTTGCCTGGCCTCATGGTCGGGTGGGGGGGATGTTATGGCCTAGTGCTCAACAGTTTAGGGATGTAGTTGGAGAGGCGGGGGATTGGATGAGGTGTTCGACTAGAGCAGTTTTACATGTGGCTGTGGGCGGCCTCGTAGGTGGTGGGAGGGGAACTCTGTTTTGGGCGGGTTGGCTCGCAGGGGGCTTTGTGTGGCAAATGGGGTTTGGGTGGATGATCGTTGGTTCTGGGCGGCGGCTATTGTGGCCACTCCTCCGCGGGGGGCCGGGGGGGGACTAAGCACGTGGGTGGCCGTAGGCGGGGTGGGTCAGCGGAGGGGAGAGCTGCTGGCGGGGAGTGGCCGAGGCTTGGGGGGCAGAGGGTGGGCTCGGGGGAATCCAGGGGTGGGTTTGAGGGACTTCGGTGTGCATTAGGCTGAACGGTAGCGATGGGGAATGAAGTCAAAAAATTTATGTTTTTTTAATTAAACTTATTTTTATTTAACAAAACTATTTTGTGTATTTTGTAAAATATAGTTTTATAGAATGTGATGGATTAAGTAGAAAACATGTTTTTCTTGATCACTAATCAAAGTTTAATGTTTTGTTTTATCCATACCTAAGTGATTTATGTCGAAATGAAAGTTTACGATTAATAAAATGTAAACGTTTATTTTTATCGTGAATGTTTTTACATTTTGTCATCTTCAAAACGTAGAGGAGTCGAAAAAATATAAATAACGTTTTAAGCATTATTTGTATTAACATTTTACATGTTACTTCTAGAAATCATAATTTTCAACATACTTGACAAAAACTAGAGCAAGAGACTTAAAATCCAAAGTTATGAACACCAATCCACAAAAGCATCTTTATCTTTCAAATAATTCAACCACACAGGAAGCCGTCACATAACAGAAGCACGTCATGTAACATGTACAGTAGTGTACAAAAATACTCAATCACAATAAGTAACAAACCGACACACGTTTAAAAATAAGATAAGGATTCTTTAAAGTTCTCTTACAAAAATAAAGAAAACTAGGTCCCGCAGTAAGCCTCAGTATTATCTATGTGAGAAAGTTCAAATGAACTTTGGAGGATTTTTTTCCCTTAAAAATAAGCATGCACGACTAACAGCCCTTTTGAAAGACAAAAATGAAGAAAATTTAGCATGAAAATCGCCATTAAATCAACAAACCAATAAAGTTAAGCATAGAACTTACAAAAAGAAGTTGAGACTGAGCTTTTTTATTTACAATAACAACAGTAATTTTTAGATACAAAAATATTCATCATACAAGTTACGAATCGATATATGGAACACAATACAAGCGAACACCTGTATGAGATCGAATATATGAAGAGAAAATAATATAGATACGTTCTTTTACTTTAATGCCCGTGTACACTGTTTCTAATTTTCATTCATTTTTCTATTGAAAGTAATGTTTCATTGATTATTTCATTACCAAATATAACATAGTATATAGATTACAAAAGGATGAGTTGTGCCCAAGATAACTATAATAAAACTATGGAATTGACAACTAATTATGACTAATCATACAGATCATGGTTAACAAATCATCCAAAAATATATTAACTAATATTGAAATATAGCCAATCAAATATATCGACTAATACGCCCCCGCAGTTAGAGCGGGAGGAGATCGGACGCTCAAACGGGATCAAAATTCTTCAAACAAGGCCGAGGGCAGTCCCTTTTTTTTTTTTTTTTTTGAACGGCAAAATTTTATAAACTAGCAAGGAGCTAGAAAAGAAATTACAAAGATATTAAATGCGGGTTTTTAAGCCAATCATCCCTAGAGAACTTTCTACTACACCTACTATTACACCAAAGAAAGGAGGAAGAGACAATATTCTCAAAAAGGATCGATCTAGACGGCTTATTAACATCAAAAGTAGAACGATTCCGAAATCCCCAAATAAACCACCAAGCAACGTAGAAGACTCCTTCCAAAAAACCTTTAACTGAACCCGGAAGACGAATAGAAGAGAACCACTCGTTCCCATTCTTGAGAACGATCGCCAAAGCTGGAAATCGCATCTCCCATCTTTGTAATCTGTAACCTAGTCAGATTCAAGTTATAATACAAAGTTTTCTTATGTTACTTAATACTGTTCTTCTTAGCTTTGTTAATTAGTTTCCGCATAATCAATAGTGTTAAATCAGTGTTTCATTATTGTTATTTTGGATTTATCTAAAGTAGCAAACCATTTGCAAGCTAAAGGTTCAAGATCTATTCAGTAAGGGATCTAACAATTTAAAAAAATGATTGTTGAGAATTTAGAGAGATAAAGTGCATAATACACATGTAAAAATGATTTATGCATTAGGCGTATATTTAAGCATATGTTTTAAGTGTAAATATCATTACTCAAAAAATAAATAAAATAAAAACTTTTTTTTTCTAGTAATAGACAAATACTATGCTAATAAAATTCAAAGTTTTCTTGACTTCTGACCGGACACAGCAAACTTTTTCCTTAGGCTACTTTTATCAGTCACCGCAAAAAACATCTCCTCACCGGACACAGTAGCTTTCTCGCTCCTAATTTTTACCCTCACTATCTCTCACACTTCACTATTAGGTTATGCACTATCGTGACTACCAGCGACCTACATTTTACCCTGCCACATCGGATTTCTCTCTCTGGCGACCTACAGACGACTTTTTGCCACTATAAGGCGACCTTAATTTTTTTCCAATTTTAAACTAAAATTAAATTTCATTAATAATAAAAACATTACATAATAAAATAAAAAACATTACATAATTATTCAAATAACATAAAAACGTTACAATAAAACAACATAATTAAAATAGTTCCAAGATTATCAAAAAAGATACATAGCTAAATTAATCTGATTCGTATTCTGAATCAGATTTTACCCCAAATTCCAACCTGAATAACTCATCATGAGCTTGTTCTTTCCTTGTTTCTTCTTCTAACATTTTAATTCTTTCTTCCAACTCTTTTTCAGCCTTTGCTTCTTCTTCTAACGTTTCTCTTAATGCCTCTTCAGTAACAAGTAGTTGTTGTTGCTCTTTCTCAGTGAGATATCCATCACATATCTCATGTTCATCAGCTGATTCCTCGATCGTTAGAAATGAAGAAATGGGAGGCATGGGTGGTTTCTCGAGTGTTGGGGGATTGCTTTGGGTCGTTTTCTTATCCATAGCTGTTGGATTTTAAAATTTGAATACATAATTTAAGAAGTTGTGAGAGAAAATGAATGATGGAAAGGGGTATTTATAATAAGAGAAAACTAGTCGTTGGAATTTAAAATTTGAATAATGAATTTAAAATAATAATACTGAATTTAAAATAATAATACCGAATTTAAAAACATTACATATTAAAGACATTACATAATAATAAAAAACATTATTATTAAAAAAAATACATAATTATTCAAATACATTAAAAACATTACATAATAAAATAAAATACATTAGAAACTTAAACTAAACTTAATTATTACGTCGTTGGTTACATGAAGGCATTTCAACTTTTGTCCAAGCTTCATGATTTTTCAAAATTCTCCAACATGCCTCCATTGTAAAGGGATGTCCGTACCCAGTTTTAAATTCGGCTAACGCATTTTGAAACAAAATGAGGTCAGAAGACCCGTTCTCGTCCATCCGTTAGACACGATCATAAATGGCACTAAACGCAACAACTTTAGGACGAATCGAATTTTTTCATTTGACGACGACGATATCGTATCCTCGAATAGTCCTCCATTTCTTTCTCAAAGTTAGCAAAAACCTCCAACCAAAACCCTTTTTTCATGTCTCTTATGCTGTAGTTCTCCATCGCCTTGCATCAAGCTGTACACAGCGTGATCTCTTCCGTTGTTGTCAATGGTTGTGACGTCTTTGCCTTTCCACGGCTGTTTGAAGTGGAAGCCATTATGTGTATAGAAATTAGAAGTATAAAGATAGAAGTGGTTTGAATGTGTGTATAAAATTATGTAATGAGTTGGGTATTTATAGTGGTAAAGTATTTAAATTTTAAAATTAAAAAAAGTTTTTTTTAATTTATAACATATACGTTGGAAATGTGGGGAACGACTAACGATCACGTTAGTCGTTGGAACGATCGACTCCCCCAGTGACCGAACCACGACCGACGCTGCCACTATGGTGACGACCGACAAGGTCGTCGGTCAACCGAGTCGGTTATGCCTCCATAGTGCACAGCCTTATGAATCACAAAACCCCTCACCGGACAACCTATTTTTATTGAAAACTAAAACTTTTATTATTCATAAATTAAAAATGTTACAAAAATAATTAAAAACATAAACATACAGAGTTAAAAACGTAAACACTCCATAGATAAATAAAAAATGTAAACTAAAACGTAAACTTAGACGCAAACTAAAATGTATTTTGTTGACACGTTTTATTTAGGGCTGAGCAAAGTGAACCGAAAACCGACCCGACAAACCGAGCCGAACCGAGCTTATTCGGTTCGGTTTTCGGTTTTGGATAATTATTTCGGTTTAGTCGATTTCGGTTCGGTTCGGCTCAAACCCGACATTTAGTCGGTTCGAACCACTAAACCGAACCGAGCCGAGCCGAGCCGAGTGTATTCGGTTCGGTTTCGGTTTATATACGGTTTATTCGGTTCGGTTCTCGGTTTCCAAAAATCCTTAACTCGGTTTCGGTTTCGGGTCGGTTTTTCTCTATTGGGGTCGGTTTCGACCCGATGCTCACCCCTAATTTTGTTGGTAAAAATGATAGTGATAGTAAAGAGTATATAATTTGAAATTGTGTCTAAAACTGTTGAAGTTTAAAAGGTATTTATAAAATATTTATAAGTAAATAATATAATAGTGAGGAAAGTTTTTTTTTATTAATACAAAAACCTCCGGCCTCACAGTTCACAATGCCCCAAATGTGAACTTTTCACCATTGTGAGCAAATATTCCATTTCCTCACCCGTGAGTATGTTAGCTTTTATTGGTGCTCGCTCGTGAGCCAAGCCTCACCGGAGGTCACGAAACACATCCTCACGACCGATAAAAGGAGTCTTAGACTTCCTAATTGTTGAGAGTTTGGTCAACATCTTCTTGTCACGTCTTTCCATAGCAACATCCCACATATCATTATCATGTGCTTAGGAAGGCCATGAACAGTTTTGTGGATGGTATATTGAACATTACCAAGGAAGAGGAAGATATTTTTATTTATTTATTTTTTTCGATAAAAGGTGATAATTAAGGTTTAACGGGGTGACGTAAGGGAGGCGGCTCAACATAGCCACCTCAGTTTGAGGACCTGCTTTGATATCATGTTACACAATGAAACTCCGTAGGTTATGATTTATTATTGATCACTATTTATAAATTACAAGGTAAAGTAAACCCTACTGGACCCAAAGCCCACAAACCGGGGTTGAGCCTATTTATCCACTAATATACAAGTCATTCATACATATTAAATATAAGGAAAAGATAACCGGTTCGACTTGACGGTTAAACTGGTAACTCGATGAACCGACTACTAAACTGAGTAAAAAAAATCTGGTTTTAACATCGCTTGCAACACACTTTAAACTCAAAGCGAACATTTGATGAGATTTAAACAAAGTATTCTGCTAATGCATATACTTATATGAAAAAGAGAAAATACGTAGGGATCAACGACGGTCTCTAAATATCTCACATTAATATTGACCATTGAAATCCTGTTGACCCAATATCTCAGACTCCTTTAATCCCGTACATACTCGCCACGTGTCACCATGAGCTTCGACGTACAGTATTTGACCTCAATCATACGACCACAATATTTTCTCCAAATTTATATACAAATCACCATTATTCCCTTCACCATCGTTATTAATATCTGCAACACATTCATTTTGACATAGTTACGTACGTTTTATAATATCAAGATGACGGACATAATGGATGATATTGCTGAGGAAATATCGTTTCAAAGCTACGAAGACGATCTTCGTCTTTTGTTTAGTCTTTTGAACGATGTTCTTCATCGTGAAGTTGGATCTAATATCATGCAAAAAGTTGAACACACACGTACTCTTTCTCAGGTCTCGTATCATTTATGGATTCTTAATAATATTGTTTTTCATTTCGTACGTGTAATAACGTACATGTTGATTGTTATTTGATGAAATGTTACATGCAGAAATTGGTTTATCAATTTGTTATTAGTTGCGCTTGAGTTTATTCCTCTTGCTTGTTCTTCGACAACATAGGCATCTTTTTACGTTTGATGGAAAAACGGAAGCAAGGCACAATGTCTAAGCACACAATTTGAGAGAAGTACTATGATAATATAGCAATATTAAGATTACAAACGAATTAGGCATTTATAAGCCTGCTTTTATTATGGGTAGGTAGCAAAATTTTCAAATAACAAAATGAACTAATAATAACCGCAGATGAAGTCATAGCTAGCCAATAATTCTAGAATGAAATGTAAATAATTGAATTCTTGATGGGTTTGCAGACTGCTGGTCTGGTAATTGCATACACGAATTGATGTGAATAAGGCTTTGTATAGATTTATGGTTTGTAGTACATGGTATATGTATGTTATTCTAGTAACGGGTAATGATAATATGTACGTATGAGTTTTTGATCGATTTGCAGAGTGCATGTCTTATACGAGCAGCCGGGATTGAGAATACAGCAGAGCTTCTTGAGAAGCAATTAGCTTCCGAGTTATCTAACTTGACACTAGAAGAAGCCCTGAAGCTTGGTAGAGCCTTTAGTCATTTCCTTAGTTTAATGGGCATTGCCGAAAACCATCATAGGTAATTATCCGATTCTCTTCAATAGTAATAACTAAGCGTTAGTTGACTCCATGTAACTGTAATTTTTTTTGAATGCTAGATCATAACCAAATGAATAATTGTTTCCGAACACTTAACTTGTAGGTCACGTAAGTTAAAAAATGGAGCACAAGTCTCAAAATCTTGTGACGATACTTTTAATCAGCTGATTCAAGGCGGTCTATCTCCTGATAAACTATATGAAACAATGTGCAACCAGGTTTGTTTTAATGATATATATCTCATGTAGATCACGTATTAAATGGCATATATTCTAGATTTCCTTATGCTGTCCCTTTTTTTTCTCGATATAGGAGGTTGAGATAGTCCTCACTGCGCATCCAACACAAATTAACCGACGTACTCTACAATATAAGCACCTTAGAATTGCTGTAAGTTGTTCAAATAATCCTATATATCAAAATTTTCTTATATAATAGTAAAAATAACTTTATCTTTACTTTGTTGATTTCTGCAGCATCTGCTGGAGGTTAATGACCGCAAAGATCTTACACAAGAAGATCAAGACACCCTAATAGAAGATCTGGTAAAAACGAAGAAACAAATTAAAGAGCTATTGTGAAAGATTCATAATATGTTTCATTTTGTAGGTAAGAGAGATAACTTCAATATGGCAAACAGATGAACTTAGACGTCACAAGCCAACGCCAGTAGATGAAGCTAGATCAGGTAAGCTTTTTCGTTTGAGGTATAAATCTCTAAATCATATTTAGATTCTTTAAAAAAGTTTGATAAAATTTTAAATTATCTTAATAAAACAGGATTAAACTATATCGAACAATCCCTTTGGAAAGCGGTACCACAATACTTAAGACGAGTCAGCAATGCTCTTAAAAAGGTTATTTTTCATCTGCATCCGACATATTCAATGTTTATGTCTTAACATCAGTATTCTAGATTTTTCTTTTATGTCAATCAGCATACTGGGAAGCCGCTTCCATTGACATGCACACCGATCAAATTTGGATCATGGATGGGAGGTGATAGAGATGGAAACCCGAATGTCACAGCTAAGGTCAGTTTCAATTTTCAGTTGTGACTTTTGACCTCCAGTTTGACTTCAGTTTGTACACTATAATACTTGTGTTAATCTTGTAGGTGACAAAAGATGTGTCTCTTCTATCAAGATGGATGGCTATTGATCTTTACATTCGCGAGGTAGATAACCTAAGATTCGAGCTTTCTATGAACCAATGTAGTGACCTACTGTCAAGCCTTGTTCATGAAATTATTCGAAAAGGTTCCTAATGTTTTTTACTTTATGATATGTTTGATTGTTGCTTATATATATAAAGAATCAACTATTATATATTGGACTTTTCTGAAATATATTATAGAGTATTCTGAAGAGGATCGGCACGAGAAAATAAACTATATACTCAACAGGTTTCACCCAAAGCATCACCATATTCATGGCTTGCCTACACAACTGCCTGATGGTGCTGATGCACCCTCTCATACAGGTTGCATCTAAGTTTAAACTTATTATGTAAATAATTTTGTTCTATAAAATAATACAGTATCGTATCTTGATATGATTTTATTTCTTGCTAGAATGCAATAATGTGGAATCTCATTATCCTCAACTAGATGTTCCTGGGTCTGAATACAAGCCTTTGAAAGAGGTAGATTATCCGAAATAGCCACACACTTTTACATTTTTAGCAATAGTAAAAACGTAACAACGTCCATTGGTAAAAAAACCGGAAGTACGTTGGTGTTTCTGCCAAGAAAAAATTTAGACAAGTTGCTACGAGAGTGTGAAAGTATGCTAATATGTGGTTTATTTATCTTGTTTTTCAAATCTCAGGAAGAAAAAGATACTTCATCCCCGACTGCAAGCCAAAATAATCAGAAAATACAAAGTAATCCAAGTACTTCTCAACCTACAACACCAAAAGGATCACCAATTGCTCAAAGGAAAATGTTTGCTGAATCACAAGTAGGAAGAACGAGCTTCCAGAAGCTTTTAGAACCAAAAACGCCTCAAAAATCCTCCATTTCTCCTTACAGAATCGTTCTTGGGGACATTAAAGAAAAGGTACTTTGTTGGTCGGTAACATCTTCAGTTAGCCTTAATGTTGTGATTGAGTATGATACGAAATATCTCATGTGGGTCCAGCTTATGAATACTCGAAGGCGGTTAGAGCAACTTCTTGAAGGACATCCGTGTGACCTTGATCCGTGTGATTATTATGACACACCAAACCAGCTGTTGCAACCACTCCTTTTATGTTATGAATCTTTGGTATGATAAAATCTAATGGATCGTCAAATTGTGATAAAATATGTTGAAAAGAAGATGATTTGAAAATGTAAATGTGACAGCAATCCTGTGGGTCAGGAATATTAGCCGATGGACGGCTTGCTGACTTAATAAGAAGAGTTTCTGTCTTCGGGATGGTTTTGATGAAGCTTGACCTACGTCAGGTTTGATCTGTTCCATATCTACTTATAAATGGGTCAAATTGGGTTATGTTTGGTCTTCAACGGACCTTTTACCCAACCCATCGAACCAACTCATCCCACCCTTATTATCTTGGTTGATTACTCCACCACATCTTGTTTTTGAAAATTTTAAGATGTTGCAGGAATCTGGTAGACATTCAGAGACTATTGATGCCGTCACCAATTATCTTGGTATGGGAAAATATAGTGAATGGGATGAAGCAAAAAAACTGGAGTTTCTTGCAAAAGAGCTAAAGGGGAAAAGGCCTCTTATTCCCCCAACTATAGAGGTAAGATCACATGACATATTTATCAGTTTAAATCACTCGGCTTGTTAATTGTATATTTCTATGCCTAAATCCTTTTATATTGATTTTTTAGGTTTCCGCAGAGGTTAAAGAAGTCTTGGACACCTTTCGAGTTGCTGCAGAGTTGGGTAGTGACTCTTTAGGAGCATATGTGATTTCTATGGCCTCAAATGTATGACATATACAAATTTACTAGTTACTTATCGATTATTTTATTTCATATTCTTGACAATCATAACTTCTGTTTACTTGCAGGCAAGTGATGTCCTTTCGGTGGAGCTTCTGCAAAAAGATGCTCGTCTGGCTGTTGCTGGGGAGCAAGGCAGACCATGTGTTGGTGGGATGTAAGCACATACTTAGTCTTTCCCTCATATGTAATTTAACATTGTACTCGTGCACATATTCTCACTTATTATTTTTTCTTACTCAACATAGATTGCGGGTAGTACCTCTATTTGAAACTGTGGCAGATTTGAGAGGAGCTGGATCAGTCATACGGCGATTATTATCAATTGATTGGTATCGTGAGCATATTATTAAGAATCACAGTGGACACCAAGAGGTATAAAATGGCAATTGTTACAATATATTTTAATCACAACTTTAAGAAATTAAGGTAGCTTGTATAATACTAGTAATGTACAATTTATGTAGGTAATGGTTGGATATTCGGATTCTGGTAAAGATGCAGGGCGGTTTGCTGCTGCGTGGGAACTTTACAAAGCTCAAGAGGATGTTGTTGCTGCATGTAAAGAGTTTGGTATCAAAGTTACTTTGTTTCATGGTCGTGGAGGAAGTATTGGCCGTGGTGGTGGTCCTACACATCTTGCTATTCAGTCTCAACCACCTGGTTCCGTTATGGTATGTTCTTAGTTAAATCTAGTCATTTAGAGCCAGACTTGAATATATCAACCCATATATTCCCAACCCAATAAATAAAAAATTGCTGATTTGGGCTGTAATATGTTTTTTAATAAAGAATAATTGTTTTTTTTCCCACATACTACCCTTAAACTAAAAAACTTGTTTTTGCCACCCATAAGTAAAAAAAATAAACCAACCTTTTGGGACCCATAATAACAAAATTTACCAACCTGGTGTAGCCCAATGGGTCCCCCCCCCCCCCCCCCGCATGTTGAAGGGGGTAATTTAACGGAATTGCCTACCTCTAGAAGAAATTTGGAAAAACTTAGCTATAAATTGGGCTCTAATTGGGTTTTTTTTTTTAAATGTTTTTCTAGAGTCAACCGAAAGTGTACTCCCAAAATTGCTTAGAGTCACCGTAAGTGTACTCAAATGCTTAAAACCTCCTACATCGTTTTTGTTCTTAAAGTTATTTTATGATTTTAACGATCTGATTTTAGATTCTTGCCTAAAAATAAATCGAAATAAGACAAGTTAACGGGTAGTCCGTATATATAAACTCATTACATGTGTTGATCCGTTACCCACCCATTTTGTAATCTCAAGTCACACCAAGTATTTTCAAATGCTTAAATTCATTTTTATTTTGTATACCTATAGATTCTGGATTTAAAAATTTTACAGTAATTTATAGTCTCACCAGTTTTGACCCATTACCAATCCCTAATGTGCCCTCTTTTAGTCATCTTTCTCTAAAAATCTAAAATCCATCTTTTAGACTTGTACTATGCATCAAACATTGTAGGTGTTCTCATTTCACATCTTAACTTTATAGGGCACACTTCGGTCAACCGAACAAGGAGAAATGGTGCAAGCCAAATTCGGGCTACCCGGAATAGCAGTCCGACAATTAGAAGTTTACACAACAGCTGTACTTCTTGCAACCCTTAGCCCTCCAAAACCACCCCGTGATCAAAACTGGCGTACGCTAATGGAAGAAATCTCAAAAATAAGCACTAAAAACTACAGAAGCACAGTTTATGAAAACCCAGAATTCTTAACTTACTTCCAAGAAGCAACACCACAAGCCGAGCTAGGAAACTTAAACATAGGCAGCCGTCCTACAAGAAGAAAAACATCGGTAGGAATTGGCCATCTACGCGCTATCCCATGGATCTTTGCATGGACTCAAACCAGATTCGTGCTTCCTGCATGGTTAGGAGTCGGGGCAGGCCTAAAAGGTGTATGTGATATGGGCCACACAGAAGAACTAAAGGCAGCTTACAATGAATGGCCATTTTTTCAATCCACATTGGATCTTATAGAAATGGTTTTGGGAAAAGCAGATATTCCAATTGTCAAACATTATGATGAAGTGCTTGTGTCCGAGAGTAGGAGGGGTTTGGGCGATCAACTTAGAAACGAGCTTTTAACCACCGAAAAATTTGTGTTGGTTGTGACTGGTCATGAGAAGTTGTCCGGGAATAATAAGAGTTTAAGAATGTTGATTGAAAGTAGGTTCCCATATTTGAATCCTCTTAACATGCTGCAAGTTGAGATTCTTAAAAGGTTAAGAAGTGATACCGAGAACCATAAACTTAGAGATGCATTGCTTATTACCATAAACGGCATTGCTGCTGGAATGAGAAATACGGGCTGAGTACTTAAGTTGCCTGTCTCATCAAGTCGAAATATCTAGTTATTTAGAAGTTATGCAGATGACCTGTGAAAAATGTAACATATTGAAATTGTACATGTAAATTATGCAAGTATAATTTTTTGTGCAAGCTGTGATAAACAGTCAAAGAGACTTCTTGTTGAAGACTATAATGGCTTATATCCGTATATATACCGTCTATAAGAATAATGCTAGTACCTTTGTTTATGTAGTTTCGCTAGTAGCAATACTATATTTGTTTATATAACTAACATTATGATAGTACCTTTTAAAAAGTTTTTTGTTGTTGTTGTTCTTGTTGTTGTCAAGTGCCTTCTAGAAAGTGTCATTAAACAGAAAAACTATTATAGATGTATCTTATTCTCATTTTAACACTCGGTCTTAAAGACAATGTTTATGGAATAGCATTTTCATTTCATAATACTATGGGTTACACATTTTGTTTTATGGGTTACACATGTGTTTTCTATTCTGGGCCTCCAACAAAGCTACCTATAAACTAACAAAGTTAATAATAGCATATTAAGCCCATTAGACATATATCTTTTTCTCCACTTTATCTTTTCTTTTCCTTTTCTATTTCCAAAGTAAGTTAGGCTGGTTTTAATGGTGTGACCTATTACTTTTATCAACCCCCATCACGCGTGAGTCTCATAAAACTCCTTCATTACCTCTATCTTTTTTGCACATAGTGGGGACTTCTGTCACCTCTATTTTTTTTATGTGTGTGTCATGAGGTATTTTGTGATGATTGTTTGTATAAAATGCGTATTTTTAATGATGGTGACCATAAAAAATAAAATGTGACAATAGTGGTGATGTGTTGAATAGTGATGTGACGTTGACATTGAGGTGGTGATAATAGTGACCATAAAAACCAGTCTTATATAGAGTAACATAAATAATGAATTGTTTATGATAAAATATATGTGATATTTGATTAGACAAAATAATGAAAAACAAATACAATATAAATATGGATTACAAATAGATATAATTTTAGGAGTTAATTACATATTCCACCCTTATGGTTTACATATAATCATACTTTTCGTCTTTTTTTTCAAACCTCTTGCACGTTTCGTTCATGTGGTAGCTAAATCTTGCATTGTTAGTCCTTTTGACTGATGCCGTTAGTAAAACTGTAAAGTAAAAGGGTATTTTCGTCTTTTCACGTTCCTTCATCTTCAACCTCTCTTTCTCAAAAACACTTACCCAAACTTCATCTTCAACTTTAAATTTTCGTCTTTTCACTTTCCTTCATCTTTAATCTCTTTTCTCAAGAACACTTACCTAAACTTTTCACTTTTCATACATTGATTCATTTTGAATATTCATCCATAACAACAATTCATCCAGAAATTAATAGACATACTTTTTATAAATACTAACAAAATCAAATGCACTAACAGGATCAAACAATCAATTGAAAACAACCCACTCAATGACCATTTTAACTTGCCCATTGAAAACAAACTTCTTATAAATACTCACCAATTGAAAAATCAAATACATACATCTTACAAATACCCACCAATTAAAAACAATGAAATCAAATGCACTTACAAACTATGTTTACAACCCACTCACTAAATAAAAAACACTATGTTGGAACACAAAAAGTGTAAATCATTCCATATAAAGTCTTCAATGTAATTTATGTAATGTAGTGTAGGTGTCTAGTGGTATCCTGCATGGCTATGACATATGAAGCAGAAAATAAACACATAAAGCCATGCAGGCCAAAACTTTAATAGTCAGATCTACCTACACAATGGTATAACCTAATTAACATGTATAAAGGGTGTTTATGTGATAACCGGTAACTTGTCCTGGGTTAAGTATTATCAAATATTGTAATTTTCTATCGGAGTCTTTCAACCTTATCAGTTTTCTTGGAGAAAGCTGAAAAGACCAAAACCTTAATAGTTAGATCTACCTACACAATGGTATAACCTAATTAACACGTATAAAGGGTGTTTATATGATATAATCACTTTTGATTTGTCTTTCCTTTTTGGAGTGGTTATGTGGTCATTCAGTGTTTTTCGGGAAGTTTTCCCGCGTTTAGCGAAAATCGTCACGTTACGCGTACCGGCACGACAATTAATTTGAGAACAGGTTTTAGTAAACTTGGAAGTGTGTTAATGGGTTTATGTAATAAATAAATTCATTTTTTAAATAACGTTGATCCGGAACGTAAATCGTTGGTGTGTGATTTAAAAGATATCAGAAAACAAACGTTTTTCGTGAAATTTGGTAAAAGACCGTAACGGTTGTAAAAGTGAAATTCTTGGGTGAAACTAAGGCGACAAGTCATTTTTGAAAGTTTGGAATGCTTTTAGAATTTATGTGAAAGGTCTCGGTTGATTTTGGACAAAAATTCGCATTTTGGGTCATGACACGTCAAATAATGGTCAGAATGAATTTTTGGAAAGTTTGGTTCGAAGATAGGTCGTGTAAATGACCCAGGTTCTTAAGGGTGTTCCCCTAGTAGATATGTTGAGATATTGTATGATGCTTCGAAGTGCTTATTCTGTGTTAGAGGAGATGAGGGATGTGTGAGTAGTGAGACCACCTGAAAATGAGTTGACCTCGAATATACGTATTGAGTAATGCATACTTTTGTGTAGTGATATGGTACGAGAATGCTTGCGAGCATTGAGGTTCAGATTGTCGTTGATTTGCTAAGTGTTTGCCGTGTTGCCTTAGTTGTATTGCTAAGTGTTTGCCATGCTGCCTTAGTCGTATTGCATGATGCCTTGAGAGCCTTGGTAGGTATGTTGATTGATAGCGATGCCAATTAAGGGTACGGGTTAATAATCAATAGTAGGTTGCATAGATAGTCTCGGGTTGTAGAAAAACTATTTGGGTTTGTTTCCTTCGCGTCAAGAACCGAACCAAGAACCTTCAAACTTGTAAGTTTTCTAAATTTAAAACTTTGTTGTACTTTTGTGTTCATAATGGTAGCCTAATGCTAGTTGTACAAGTTGATCGTCATAAAACTCAAATCTTTAGAACGAAATACGAAAAAGGGTTCGTTTGGGGTCAGCGTGAGCAAGGGAAAAAGAAAAAGGGTTTTGACACTTTGAATTTTGGTTGTTGTGGTAATTTTACTTTGAGTTAAGGGCTTATTGAGGGCTTATTTGTGAAACGATTGTGTAAAAATAAGCTAGAAAAAACTTATTTGGTTTTGGGTTATCCAGTTTGGGCTCGGCCTAACCAACCCACGTGTTGGGCTTATGCTAGTCTCGATCCGATAAAAATAAAGGGGCTCGGCCCATTTGATATGGCTTGTTCGAGTATAGCTTATTTGGGTCGACTTATATTTTTGGACTTTTAACATATTTGGTTTGACTTATATTTTTGGGTTTATAACTTATTGGACTTCTGCCTATTTGGTTTCGACTTATGTATATTTGAGCTTATGGCTTATGTTGATTTCGGCTTATATTTTTGGCTTATGGCTTATGTTGATTTCAGCTTATATTTTGGGCTTACGGCTTATGTTGATTTCGGCTTATATATTGGGCTCATGGTTAATGGGTTTCGGCCCATTAGATTCGGCTTGTTGGGCTTCGGCATATAGTGGGCTTGAGTTTGAATTTGGACTTATATAAGTTATCGGGTTAAAACCTAGATTTTAAATGGACCTTAAGGCCCAACAACTAGTAAATGGACTAATTGACTCAATTAAAGTTTAAATAGCAATGTTGGACCTAAAAAGTGTTAATGGACTAGTATTGGACCTTCGGGCCCTATAAGGGAAAATTTTGATAATCAAATTTCTAAGAACAAATCAATAGATTGAAAATAGTTACGAAAGTAAAAAATGGTTTAATTGGACGACTTTTGTCACGTTTGGATAAACGCGTTAAAAATATGAACTTTTGACATTTTTTGGGATTGCGGGATATTGTGGAAAAATAATAAGGGTTGAGAGCGTTGGAAATCTTTTTCAAAAGAACGAGTCATGTCGAAAATTTGTGAAAAATGTCACACATAGAAATAATGTGGAATAAATAATTTATGTCGATTTGACTAAAGGATAAAAAGGCGACTTTTGTGAGCAATATGTGTTAAGATTTAACTATTGAAAATATATATAATGAAACGATGAGATTTTTATACATACCCTGTGTAGCCCGATAAAGAGACGAAAAGAATCAAATAATATTTTATTATTATTATATTATAATTATTATTATATAATATAATATAAATAATATATATAGTATATAGGATAGTATATATATATATATATATATATATATATATATATATATTTAAATATGTATATCTTAATGTTGCGAAAGAATTTATTCTTTTATTTTCGATCCTTGAACTCCCACTTATTCTCGTCAGATTCTCTTGGACCGTTTGGTCAATTGCTTCGTTTTCGTTGTTGGCTATATTTTGTGTCATTGTTGCACTTAGCCCAAGTGCATTGAGTCGTTTTGCGTAAATACCACACAACCATGTTACCGGATAAAGGTTTTATGATAAGGATAAAGGTTTTGTGATAAGGATAAAGGTTTTTACAATGGAATCGAGGTTTTTCAACGGAATAAAGGTTTTGTACAGAGGACTTTGGTGAGTAAAAGACTAACACTTATACAATAAGGCAATATTGTACTGAATAATAATAAGATGAAATTAATGTTAGGTCGTGGCCGGGTATCTTTGTGTGTAGTAGAGATGATTTGGTTCGTTGAGTAGAGATTGTTTGGTTCGTTGTGTAGAGATTTTCTGTGCGGTTATTATCATCTGTTGAGGTGAGTTATCTCATAGCTTACTTTTTTAAAATCTTTTTCCGTTGGTGGAAAGAGGGGGGGGGGGGGGGGGGGGGGGGGGGGGGGGGGGGGGGGGGGGGGGGGGGGGGGGGGGGGGGGGGGGGGGGGGGGGGGGGGGGGGGGGGGGGGGGGGGGGGGGGGGGGGTACCTCAAATGTGTTTTGAACTGTTTTCTAAACTGTGCGAAACGTGGTTTTGTTTTTGGGATAATTAATGTGCTTATGACTGCTATGTGAATAATATGTGTGGTACGATATGCTTATTGATCTGTTCTTTGTTTTTTCTTCGCACCCTAAATAGCCCAGCTGGTAGGCTTTAGGTGTGGTATGTCATTCGGAGTTGTGACCCTAAGAGCGTTGGTACACGCTGGTGATAAGACTAGCGGGAGCTAAGATCCTTAGTACAGATTAGCGGGGATGCTAAGTCCATGGTTTGTGATCTATTGAATATATTCACTGTCATATAGCTAATTATCACAACTATTTGAGAATAATTGGCACATACAACAGGGTTTAAGATCAAACCTACGAGCTCACCAACATTATTATTGACGTTTTCGAGTATCATTTTCATGTGTGTTGTTAGCAAAGATAACTGAGGGGTATTAGGAAACAAAGATGAATACATTTGAGAGTTTATTGAAGGATAAATGTTTAACTTTTTCCAAGGTTGCGAATTTGTAAACTTTTGTAAATAAACTTTTGCAAATTAATGTATAGTATGATCTTGTATCTTGTGCGATGTGAATCATTATGTCGCATTCCCGTGTTTCCGCCACTGACGGGGTGTGACAGATTGGTCATCAGAGTCAAGGTTATAGAGAATGCTGGTTTTTTTATAAAAAGGGAATTTTGTAAAAATGCAACTATAACCAAGATAATGTTTTTGTAAAACCTCGAACATGGTGGAAGTTAACTAGCCCAAGCAGTTCATGGTATCTCCTAAATTACGCATAGCCTGATCAACTATGATCAATTTAAAAAGAACTATAAAATGATAGGGGTAGTTTTCTTAAGCTATGTTAGGGGAAAGGGAGGGATGTGTGAGTAGTGAGACCACCTAAAAATGAGTTGACCTCGAAAATACATATAGAGTAATGCGTACTTTTGTGTAGTGATATGATATGAAAATGCTTGCAAGCATTGAGGTTCAGATTGTCGTTGATTGCTAAGTGTTTGTCGTGCTGCCTTAGTTGTATTGCTAAGTGTTTGCCATGCTGCCTTAGTCGTATTGCATGATGCCTTGAGAGCCTTGGTAGGTATGTTGATTGATATCGATGCCAACTAAGGGTGTACCCCTAGTAGATACGTTGAGATATTATATGATGCTTTGAAGTGCTTATTCTGTATAGAACCATGAGGGTGCTTGTTTGCTGTTCGCACCCTGGTAAAGTTTTGATATATATATATATATATTATAAATATAATATTAAAAGTAAGTATAAATAAAATAATATATATATTTTATATAATATATATATATATATATATATATATATATATATACACATATATACCAGTGTTGCAAAACAATATCTACAAGGCCGATTAATCGTCGATTACGTGCTACAAGGTCACCAACCTTGCCGATTAATGTAACAGGGTCAAACAAATACGTCAACTGTAGTCAACGGCGATCAACGGTGGTCAAACTTGCCGAAAACCTTCTAATCTTGCCGGAAGTACCTAAAACTCACCGTAAACTTGTTTTGATCACTAATGGTAATACTTTAAATCTATTAGAAGTTTTTTAGAAACAATTCTTGCTAATAATATCAAAAACTCGCCGAAAATAAACAAAACTTGCCAAAAATACCCAAATTTTGCTAGAAATTCCAATACGATTAATCACTGATTAATCCCGCCTTGACCGATTAAAAGCTACAAGGTGGTTGACCGCCCGACTAACGATTCATGATTTTTGAAACCTTGGTATTTACGGTAACGAACACCTAATTTCAAATGCTATGTTGATTATATATATGTAAAGCATCGTGATGCTGGTAATTTGATTAATGATATTTTATAAAGATACTTATAACCTTACCGTGTTATCACAGGTCATGTCTACCCCAGCTTATGTTGATTCAGAGACTATCACCCAGGCCGACGGAGCTCAGAGCTCCCGAGTGCCCGTCCCTTTACCTGATGACCCCTATGTAGCGGTTAGGCAGGCCCAGTTAGTTGATACAGATACTGAGTCAGACCCAGAGGAGGCTCCCTCAGAGGCAGAGGAGTTGCAGTCGTTAGGTTCTAGAGTACCCCTTATGGGTGAGGAGTTTGAGGCTTTTGAGCCGACAGGTACTAGGACTGATTCATCCCATTCATCAGCTTCATCGGATTCCACCGCACCATTGTCACCCGATCATCCACTTACTCATGTTTCACCTACCCCTACACCCACCCGAGTTTCGTTCCACCGTAGGACCGCACGTATGGCCGTGCGTACACAGCTGACCCTATCCCCGGGCATGTCAGCCCGCATAGCGGAGGCAGCTGCTTTGTCCCCATCTTCTTTCTGTAAGAGGTATAGATCCTCTTGCGAGACATCATCATCATCATCTCCGACCCTTCCGGTGCGGAAGAGATATAGAGGTACATCTGAGCTCATATTAGATAATGATAGTGAGAGGGACGAGTTAGGGGAGGAGGATACTGAGGAGGATGAGAATTCAGACGCGGATGACGAGAGAGAGAGAGAGTCAGGGTTTAGATGACGAGGGTCATGGTTTAGGTGATAAGGATCATGGTTTAGATGATGAGAGTTAGGTCTTAGAGGACGAGGGACTTGGTTTAGAAGGGGAGGAGGCTGCACCTGAGGGTCAGCAGCAGGCAGTTCTGGTTGTTGGTACAGTCATGAGCGAGCCTTTAGGTCTTGGATACGGGACGGCTAGGCGTCGTGCCCTTGAGTCGATGGAGGAGATAGCACCTAGTACGTATGAGGTAGGGCAGAGCTCTAGGCCTGGGCCAAAGCAGGAGGGAGTAGAGAGGATATCTGCATTTAGACAGCCTACCCTTATTACATGGATAGATCCCGAGGATGATAGAGTTTACACCGACATTCCAGCATATGCACCACCAGCTGCACCTGTTCAGACACCGCCATCTCCTGAGTGGTCACTTGGTTCCTTACCAGTTTCACCATCATCCCCTGTGTTAATAAAAATAATGTCTAAAAACGTTATTTATATTTTTTGACCTCTCAACGTTTTGATAATAACAAAATGTAAAAACGTTTACGATAAAATTAAACGTTTACAAATTATTGATCGTAAAATTCCATTTCCAAGATTAGTAATCAATTAAGGTATAAACAAATCACGTAATCAAGTCAAAGATAATAAGATCGAC
Source organism: Tanacetum coccineum (assembly GCA_026074375.1). NCBI lineage: Eukaryota > Viridiplantae > Streptophyta > Magnoliopsida > Asterales > Asteraceae > Tanacetum > Tanacetum coccineum. The sequence continues at coordinate 60,234 of BQNB010001164.1, forward strand.
CTTTTGGTTCAACAATATGAACAATTCGTCATTTCCAAAGACGAATCTATAGATAGTGTTTTTGCTAGATTTAATACTATTATTGCTAGTCTAAAAGCTCTTGATGAAGGTTATTCTAGCATGAACTATGTTAGGAAATTTCTTAGGGCTCTACATCCTAAATGGAGAGCAATGGTCACGGCAATTAAAGAGTCGAAAGACTTAACATCACTATCTCTTGACGAACTTATCGGGAACCTCAAAGTTCACAAAATGATCATCAAGAAAGATTCCGAAATAGTCAAAGCAAAAGTTGAAAGGAAATCTCTTGCTTTAAAGGCTAAGAAAGAATCTAGTGATGAAGAATGTTTGACTTCCGGGAGTGAAGACGAAGAATACGCCATGGCGGTAAGAGACTTCAAGAAATTCTTTAAGAGAAGAGGTAGATTCGTGGGACAACCTCGGAACGACAAAAAGACGTTTCAAAGAAGTCGAGACGACAAAAACGGTAAAGTGATAGAAAATGATTTAGATGCGGCGACCTGAATCATCTTATTGGAGAATGTCCAAAACCACCGAAAGACAAGAACCAAAGAGCACTTGTCGGAGGTTCTTGGAGTGATAGCAGTGAAGAAGATGATGAGAAAGTCAATAACGAAACGTGTCTAGTAGCTCAAGCATCAAGTGAGATATGCCTTGGAGTCGACTTGGAACCCGATGAATGGATAAAGGATAGCCGATGCTCCAAACACATGACGGGTATCCGAAAGCTCTTCTCAAGCTACAAGGTATACAACGGAGGTAATGTCATTTTTGGTAGCAATCTTCGCGGTAACATCATTGGCAAAGATATGATTTCAAATGACTCTCTCAAAATAAATAATGTAGAGCATGTAGATAACTTAAGATTTAACCTGTTAAGTATAGGATAAATATGTGATAATAAGTGTAGAGTAACTTTCTCTGAACATGATAGTGAAATTACTAAGGATGGTAAGGTCATAGGTAGAGGTATTAGGAAGAAAGGCTTATATGTGATGAAATTAGGAAATGTGCCTAATGACAAAATTTGTCTAGCAACGATTGATGAAAACTCCACATTATGGCATAGGAGATTAGGTCACGCAAATATGCGTCTCATTCAATTGTTAGCATCTAAGGAATTAGTTAGAAACTTACCTAAGCTTAAGTTTGATCAACACTTCTGTGATGCTTGCAAAATTGGAAAGCAAGCTCATGCTAGTCATAAGGCTAAGAATATAGTCTCAACGACTAGATGCTTAGAACTCCTTCATATGGATCTCTTCGGTCCATCCGCCGTACGGAGTTACGGAGGAAACCGCTACACCTTAGTCATAGTAGATGACTACTCTAGGTATACTTGGACTAGATTCCTTAAGGACAAAACCGAAGCTTTCGATCAATTCGAAATATTTAGTAAGAAAATTCAAAACCAATTAGGATGTACAATAGTGTCAATAAGAACCGACCACGGTAGGGAATTTGATAATGAGGTGCAATTTGGAGAGTTTTGTAATGCCAATGGAATTACACATAACTTCTCAGCTCCACGCACTCCTCAATCAAATGGCGTGGTTGAAAGGAAAAATAGGACACTTCAAGAAATGAGTAGGACTATGTTGAATGAGCAATCGTTACCACAAAAGTTTTGGTGTAACGCAGTAGACACTTCAACATACATTCTCAACCGAATCCTAATTAGAGCCATCTTAGGAAAAACACCCTACGAACTTTTAAGAGGTAGGAAACCTACTTTAGATTACTTTAGAGTGTTTGGAAGCAAGTGCTTCATTTTAAACACAAAAGACTACCTTACAAAGTTTGACCCAAAGTCATACGAAGGTATCTTTTTAGGTTACTCTCAAAATAGTAAAGCCTACATCATCCTAAATAAACACACTAGGAAAGTCAAAGAATCACTTAACGTGACATTTGATGAAACTCCTCCACCCTCTAAGACATCACCCTTGGTGGATGATGACTTAGATGAAGAAGAAGCAATTAAGGTTACCAAAAAGAAAAACCTAGAAAATGACATTGTGGATGAAACTTTAGAGATTGACGAAATAGTCAATATTAAGGAATCTAGGAACCATCCATTAGAAAATGTCATAGGAAACCTTAACCAAAGAACCCTTAGATCACAAGCCCAAAACCAAAGTAACTTCTTTTGTTTTATATCAACTATAGAACCTAAGAATGTGAATGAAGCCTTAACGGATGATAGTTGGATAGTCGCTATGCAAGAAGAATTAAATCAATTCATTGCTAACGACGTTTGGGAGTTAGTTCCACAACCTAGGAATATGACAATTATAGGAACTAAGTGAGTGTTTAGAAATAAGTTAGACGAGAACGGTATTGTTTCTCGAAATAAGGCTAGGTTAGTTGCTCAAGGCTATAATCAACAAGAGGGCATTGATTATGATGAAACTTATGCCCCAGTTGCTAGACTTGAGTCAATTAGGATACTATTAGCTTATGCTTGTGCTTTAGACTTTAAACTATTCCAAATGGATGTAAAAAGTGCATTCCTGAACGGTTTTATCAATGAGAAGGTATACATGTCACAACCTCCAGGATTCATTGATTTTGAAAAACCGGATCATGTTTATAAACTAAAGAAAGCTTTATATGGTCTTAAACAAGCACCCAAAGCTTGGTATGATAGATTAAAAACTTTCCTTATTAAACATGAATATAAAATGGGAATGGTAGATAACACTCTTTTTACTAAGAAGAGAAGTTCAAACCTCATCATCGTTCAAATATATGTCGATGACATCATATTCGGTTCGACTTGTCAAGACATGTGTGATGAATTTGCCAAAATCATGCATGACGAGTTCGAGATGAGCATGATGGGTGAACTTAACTTCTTCCTTGGACTACAAATAAAATAAATGGAAGATGGTATTTTCTTTAATCAATCTAAATATATTAAAGAAATGCTTAAGAAATTTGGGTTAGAAGAATCTAAACCAATGAAAACCCCCCATGTCCTCCGATACTAAACTTACGAAAGACGAAGAGTGTGAGTCGGTAGATAGTACCAAGTATCTAGGCATGATAGGTAGTTTATTATACCTAACGGCAAGTAGGCCCGATATCATGTTTAGTGTCTGCCTTTGTGCCCGCTTCCAAGAGGCTCCCAAAACCTCTCACCTTGAAGCGGTTAAACGTATCTTCCGATACATTAAAGGCACTACACACTTAGGATTATGGTATCCTAAGGGGACCGGCATAGAAACTGTAGTATATGCCGACTCTGATCATGCGGGAGATTATGTGGATCGAAAGAGCACTAGCGGTATTTATACGTTCGTGGGATGTTGTTTGACATCTTGGTTCTCGAAGAAACAAACCGCTCTTGCTATATCCACTACCGAAGCCGAATACGTAAGCGCCGGAAAGGCATGTCAACAAGCACTATGGATGAAACAAGCTCTTATCGACTACGACGTACGACTCGACGACGTCCCGATCATGTGCGACAATAAAGGCGCAATTGACCTTAGCAAAAACCCGGTGCAACATTCTCGAACCAAACACATCGAAATTCGTCACCACTTTCTTCGTGATAATGTCCAGAAAGGACATATCTCAATAGGACAACTCATTCGAAAAAAGTGCAATCTGTCGATAATATTCCCAACTCCTTACTAAACCCCTTAACGTGAAATTGTTTAACTATCTACCGTCTTGGTTTAGGATGATGGAAAACACATTCAATTAAATCATATTAGTCCGCTTCTCTTCTTATAGTTTCGAAATCTAGTCAGTATTCCATTATGTGTACGTGACAACTTAAATACTTCATCCGAAGTACTTTGAGCATTTTTAATTCGCGAAATGCAAATTAAAACCTCGTTCCTCTTTGTAAATAATTTTAGTCAAAACTAAGTCTAAAATCCTTTGCTGAGGGCGGCCCCCATATCTCCGGCGCCCCCCAATATATTTGGGACCGCCTGACAATATGGGACCGCCAACAGAAAAGTCATATCTCCCACACTTAGTCAAAAAAATTGTCAAAACAAAAAAACAAACACCCCTCTCCCTACTACAACGACTTGGAAAACGTACAAAACAACCCAAAAAAACTCAAAATCAACCATTTTAAAACTTAAATTTGAGATCTAATCAACACTATAATCATCCACAACACACAAAGATCACAATTCAAGTCATTTCATCTAATTTCTATCAATTTGTGGTATAGGGTTCATGTTGAACACAAAAATTAAAATTGGGGATTTTTCATTTTTCTGTTATTTTGTACAAATTAGACTACTAGGATACAATGTAATGTTGATCCCACTTCAATAGATCGAATTCCTTACGCTTGTTTAAGGTTTAGTTATATTAGATCAAAATCATATCACAACTTTTTAGAAACTATTTTTGAATGTATTAAATATTATGCGGAATCTAATCTTTAATATTAAGAAGAATTATCAATGAAACAGTAAATCAATGAACATACAATTCAACAAATAAGCTCTAATATTATTAATGATAATAATACAAATACTCTCAAAGTATTAGGGTTACAAAGACCTTGAAGTTATGAATTATACGTCTAAGACTTCAAAAGATTAATAAAAGATATCAAACTCTATGCCCTAGGACCTCCTTTTTATTCACAAGAAGCCCTAGTCGGCTTACAATACTTTCCTAAGTATCCATAATCTTTTCTATAAACTAAACAATTAATACATATCATATAAGCAGTACTAACTAGCAACATTAACTTCAGCTGAGCAGTCTTAACTTTGTACTAGCAGTAGTAACTACTTAGCATATTTTCACTAGCAATACTAATATTCACTAGCAGTACTAATATTTACTAGCAGTACTAACTGTGTACTAGCAGTAGTAAACACTTAGCATATTTTCTTTGAAGTTCTTGAGCAACACTAACTCCAGCTGAGCACTATTAACAAAAACATGAGCAACAGTAATCCAAACAGCATCAAAAATACTTTTAATCCCAACAACCCTCCCCTAAACTTGATATTCTTCTTCAAAATCATCAAGTTTCTTCATTTAAAGCCTTATCGACACCAGGAGGATGCTTCCAAACACTTCTTTACTTCTTAAGTTGTTTTATGATAAATTTAAGAAGTTGATAAGCCATTTCACTTTCATAATCAATATTAAGCTTCTTTTCCAACATCATTAAAAGTGTAAGTGGTCCAAGGGATATTTCTTCTCTATTCAACATGTAAATCTACATATATTGCATCCTCAAAGAATGTACTCCACAGGAGTCATACAGCTTCCAATCCAACACTTTGTATGCTTGTTGATTCCTCCATACTGCATCTTCTACATGTGGTTCAAACATTGTTTTCAAATCACCCCATAACAACAAATCTAAGTCTTCCATTGGCTTTGTTGACTCAAATTTAGCTTTTACCAACTTGTACAAATCTTCCAAATCTTCCCTGTTAAATTTTTTAAGCATTTGACTAAAGAACATGTACATTTGAGACTTTCCATCAACTCTCATTATTTGATAATAGCTTTTTTCATTCCTTCTTTATAAATCAACTACCAACAATACATGTTGACCCATAAACCACAAAATGTAATAACATCATTCATAGCTGTTGTGCATCGCTTCTACTTCATCTGGAAAAATTTTCATTAAACTGTTTAAGCTCTGATGTTTCTATCTTGTCATTCTCCCACATTATTGCTTCTTCTTTGTAATACTCTTGTTATCAATCTCTGTTCCTGCTTACTCTTTATCTTTGCCTATCCACCAGCTCTGATTAAAGTTCTTCAAATGTATTTTTCGGGCCCTTTTGAAAGCTCCTGTCACACATCTCTTGAATGGAATCAAAATCCTTCAACTTCAAATCATTAAGCTTGTATCCTTTCATATTCTTTAGGTAAATACACATTATCTTTTTCTGTTAAGCTTTTATTGGTAGTTTGTTTCTTTTCTCTTCTGATTTTTTAGCTGCAAAATGCCTTCTTCTTTTCTCTAAGAGTTGTTGAAATAATGTAGCCTTTTCTGCATCAAACAACTCTTCTTGTTCTTGTGCTTGCAATCTTTTAGCCAATTGATGATCAGCATCAATCTTTGCTTGAATATCATCCCATTCTTGAATCAAAGCAATATTGACTTCTTTTTCTTTTTCAGGTTTCTCTCTCTCTTACAAGTCTTTCTTCTTCATGAAATTCAGCTTGTAAGTTTAAAGCAGTTTCTTTATCAAAACTGATTTGATCTTTCTTCTTTATAGGCTTTACAGGTTCTTCTATCATTATTCCTTTACCCTTGTCATGTGATTGTTGTGAAGAAATTGTTGTTGTTGTTGTAGATTTACCTGGCTCTTGAAAAACAATCACTTTCACCTTGGGTTTTGAAGTTTTTAATGCTTCAAGTGCTTGAGCCAAAGTAATTTCTTCAGTAGTTATTGTAACAATTGTTGCAGCAGTACTTACTTGAGCAACATCAACTACTTCTTCAACAACATTTTCATTTTGCCTTGCAACAAACACCTCATAACCATTTAAAGCATCCACATCAAACATCTCTTTGTCAGCATCATCTTGAACACTAACTAGGGTAATTTCTTCATCTGCATCAATAGCATTAATCCTCCCCTATTTGGATGCATGCTCACCCAAACTTTCTTCATCTTTAGAGGATTCTACCTTAGCTGTCAAACCAACTTTGTATAATCTCTTTAGTTTATGAGTTCTTGACCTACTTTTCTTTTCAAGCTTCTTGACCCTCCTTTTCAAACTAGCAATCTCATTCTGTTGAGTGTCTTTTGTCTTCTCTAATCAAGAACCTTGTTTTTTAAAGTGTACATAGTGCCCCCCCATTTTCAAAAAAAAATCATCAAGTTTAAGTCTATCCTCATCACTTTGAAGTGTGTTACCTCTTGCGAGCAGTGAATCATTAGAATGTTTAGATACACTCTTAAACCTAGTTCGAGCAGTAGATTCCCCTATTGTTTACTTAGGCACCTGGACCACCACCTTAATAGTTTCATAGGGAACTAGATTTTCAATAAGTGTTGCCTTGATCGGGTCTTTAGTTTTTTATGTTTACCACTGTCCTGCTCTGCTTCTAAGCTAGAAGCAGTAGTGGCAACCCTCACCAAACTGTCACCCAACTCCTTATGGACAGCCTCATCTACAACATTTTCACTAGGATCACTAGGCTGAGGTACCTGAGTGTCCTTTCTTTTAGGCTTCCTAGGTTTTTGTGTCTTTTGAGGTTGAGTTGATGATTGAATAATGGTGGGTGTGTGATGGGGATCAGTTGGATTTGCTAAACCTTCACCCAATTCTGATTGGTTTTGTACCACCATTGTTTGAAATAAAGGTGTTACTCTACCAGAAAAACCTTTGCCTACCCTTCTCATATTTCTAAATATCTTTTTAGTGTGAAAAGTGTGCAACATAAATTCTCTTATGATTTGGCAGCCCATCAAATTGTTGATCCAAAAACACTTGTACAAACCTTGGATACATCAAAAATTTGCCAGACAAATTATCCAAGTTTTTAATCATACTTTCAAAAATGTATTTTGAAAAGTTAAACTTTTGATTTGGTAGCCAAACGATAATTTGCAGATGTCATAGTAACAACTAAACTCATTCCATGCCAGTATTTTGAACTTAGACAATTGTAGAATATATGAATCAGAAATTTCCATTGTGGGGAAAAGATGGCTTATAGAAAGTTAGCTTTTTTTTGTTGAATTTTCTCATACCCCATCAGTTTAAGTTGTTCAAAGATTGTATAATTTGGTAGATAATCAACACCTTCTGCATCTTCTAGTTGAAGATCTCTTCTAACAGTTGATTCAGTGATGATTATCTTCTTGCCATCTACTAGGGCATGCAACTGTACTTCCCCATTGATAGTTTTGGCCTTGACAGTAGACCAGAACTGTTCGATATAAGAAATTTATATAAAGGGATTAACAAAGTTAGTGCCTACTTTTAGAGGGTGTGCATACGAAAAAATCCACAATTTGTTCAAACCCATCACTTTATGTGGGTTTAGACAAAAATGCGACCATATTATGAGTATCAACAAACTTTAGGGTCGTCATTTGTGTTGGGTTTTAATAATGGATGATAATATTGAGTCAAGGTTTGTAGTTAGAGAGTATTTGAAAGAGTAAAATTGATTAAAGGATCAATTGAAACCCTTAATCAAAGTATTTATGAAAATACCCTCAACAACATTAACTTTCACCCAGCAGTAGTAACCTAACAGTAGTAAGTTATACCTAGTAGCATTAACTTTGAGTCACCAGCATTAACTCCAATTCCATTCTAAACAGCTTTTCCATCATCAATTTAACACTTTTCTTTGCTTTTCCTGTAAAATGTTAGTCCAAAAACCAAGAAAACACAAGCCATAGCAATTTTTACAATTATCACAGTATTAATTATACCTAACAGTATTAAGTATAACTAACAGTAGAAACTCAGCAGTATTAAGTATAACCAACAGTACTAATTATACTTAACAGCAAAAACTTTTAATGACATGAATAACAATACTAATTCATATAAAACTCTACAAAAACATAAAGACATAAGAGACTTTAAAGATTTAGCATTCCAATACTAACAATCAAATATTGAAATCTACTTACATCAAAAGCTTTTGTAAGCAAATCTGCAACATTCTTGTCAGTATGGATTTTGACCATTTGAATCAATTTCTTTTCATTGCAATCTCTAATAAAATGATGTTTGATCTCTATATGCTTTGTTTTTTAATGAAAAACAGGATTTTTAATTATGCAAATAATACTGTTATTGTCAATAAAGATCTTGGTATGCATAAAACTGTACCCCATATCAAGTAGTTGATTCTGAATCCAAAGCACTTTGTCCATAGCAACTTAAAGCAGCCACATACTCAGCTTCTGTTGTAGAATTTGCAACCACTGTCTGTTTCTTGCACTGCCATGATATTAATCTACATCTAAGAAATTGACAACCTCCTGTTGTAAACTTCCGTTAGATCTTCCTGGGTTTGACGAGATGATTTCGAGTTCTTGGGCGTCTTTTAATCTCGATGACTCAAATGCAATGATCAGATTAAAAAAAAAGTTAAAGTTGTTGAAAGTGGAGATTCGTAAGTGGACTAAGGATTTTAAGGAAAAACAGGAAGGACAATCTCGTGATCTAAATCTTAAATTAAGAGATATTGATAAAACCTTGGATCAAGGAGGCGTTACAGATGATCTGCTCCTTTCCCGAATGGAATTAATGAAACAAATTCAAGATATCCATAAGTCTAAACATCGAGATTCAATGCAAAAGGCAAAAGTCCGTTGGGCTATAGAGGGGGACGAGAACTCTAAATACTTTCACGCGATCATTAATAAAAAGCGTGCTAACCTCTCTGTAAAAGGTGTCATGGTAGATGGAGATTGGGTAGTAGATCCTATTCTGGTTAAAAAAGAATTTCGTGATCATTTTGCCGACAGATTTCAAGACCCTGGTCCAAGAAAAGGTAGGATCAATTTCCAATTCCCTAATCGTCTTAGCAGTGAACAAGTAGCTGATTTGGAAACTCGTATTTCGACAGACGAAATTCGAAGCGCTGTTTGGGGGTGTGGTGTGGATAAATCCCCCGGACCGGACGGTTTTACTTTCGATTTTTTTCGCAAATATTGGACCGTAGTTGGGACTGATTTCTGTTCTGCGGTCTTATGGTTCTTTGATCATGGTGAATTCGCTATCGGGTGTAATTCTTCGTTTGTGGCCTTAATTCCTAAGATCCTAGATCCTAAGAGGGTTTGTGACTATCGTCCAATCAGTTTAATTGGTTGTTTATATAAAGTAGTTACCAAGATTTTGGCTTCTCGGCTCTCTACGGTTATTTCAGATCTTATTTCCGATGTTCAGTCTGCTTTCTTACCTAATAGGCAGATCCTAGACGGCCCATTTATAATTAACGAGGTATTAGCTCGGTGTAAAGTCAAAAAACAGCAGGCTATGATTTTCAAAGTTGATTTCGCCAAGGCTTATGATTCTATTAGATGGGATTTTTTGGAAGACGTTCTTACTTCTTTTGGTTTTGGTCCTCAATGGTGTTCTTGGATCCGCGGAAGCTTAAAGTCTGGTAAGTCTTCTATTCTTGTTAACGGGAGTCCGACTACTGAGTTTCATTTGTTTCGTGGCTTAAAACAAGGGGATCCTATAGCTCCTTTTCTATTCTTACTCATCATGGAAGCTTTTCATTTGTCTTTCAATCGGGCTGTTGAAGCTGGTACTTTTAAAGGTTACAAGTTCGACTCCTCTCTCACTTTGTCACATTTGTTCTACGCTGATGATGCGGTGTTTATCGGCGAATGGTCTCAAGATAACCTTAAGGGTATCATGCATATTCTTCGTTGCTTTTCTATTCTTTCCGGCATGACAATTAATTTTCAGAAAAGTCAACTTCTTGGTGTTGGTATTTGCGATAATCATGTGATTGAGGCGGCTAAGTTCATTGGATGTTCTACTATGAAAACTCCCTTTAGATATTTGGGAATATTAGTTGGCGATAATATGGCTAATCTCAAGGCTTGGGACGAGACTATTGCCAAAATGATTAAGAGATTGTCTAAATGGAAACTTAATACTCTTTCCATAGGTGGTCGTCTAACTCTCCTAAAATCGGTCCTTGGCTCCACCCCTATCTACAACATGTCGATTTATAAGGTCCCTAAACTGGTTCTTAACCACATGGAAAGGCTTCGTAGGGATTTCTTTTACGGAGTTAAAGATGGCGATAGAAAAATCGCTTGGATCAAATGGACCAAGGTTCTTGCTTCTAAGAAATTTGGCGGTTTAGGTGTATCTAGTCTTTTCGCTCTCAACCGGGCTCTTATCTTCAAATGGGTTTGGCGTTTTCTTTCTCATGACAACTCTTTATGGTCTCGTGTTATTGCTGCGGTTCATGGTTCAAGCTCTCATCCCATTTCTGCTGCTTACAATTCTCCTTGGGGTACTATTATCAAAGAAGTCAAAGCCCTCAACGATAAAGGTATTAATCTTGTATCTCATTGTAAAATTCGGGTGGGTAACGGTTTGCGTACCAGCTTTTGGAATGACCTTTGGATTGGAGATAATCAGCTTAAGCTTTCTTTTCCCCGTCTATTCGCTTTAGAAGTCAATAAAGATTGCTCAGTTGCAGATAAGCTCAATGCTCCTTTCACAGCTTCTTTTCGTCGCCAGACTCGGGGGGGTCCTGAAGCTCAGCAGCTTGAGCAGCTTACGAATCTTCTTGATTCGGTTTCTCTTTCGAACATGGAGGATAGGTGCTTTTGGGATTTAAATGGCGAAGGAGTTTTTCAAGTTAAGGATGTGAGATCGGTTCTAGACGAGACTTTCCTCCCCAAGGAGAATATTCCTACACGATGGGTTAAAAGCATCCCGATTAAGGTTAATGTCTTCGTTTGGAAGCTTGTTCAAGATCGTATCCCTACTCGTTTAAATCTGATGAGCAGGAATATCTTCGTCCCCTCCGTGGAATGTCCGGTGTGTAACAATGATTCCGAGTCGTCCTCTCATTTGTTTTTCGGTTGTCAGGTAGCTAAAGAGGTTTTGAAGCTCATTTGTCGTTGGTGGGATCTGGTTCTATACGATTTTGATAATTATGATGGTTGGCTCTTGTGGTTCAAGTCTATCCGGCTCGGCTCTAAGTTAAAAGGCGTGTTAGAAGGCGTGTTCTATGTTTATTGGTGGAGCATTTGGTCCTATAGGAATCAACTTCTTTTTGCGAGCTCCAAACCTCGTAAAAGTTTTATTTTTGATGACATTGTTTTTCGTTCTTTTAATTGGTATGTTGCTAGAGGAAAAAAAACTTTGAGTTGGGTTAGTTGGATTCAACACCCTCACCTCCTTTCTTTGTAATTCTAGCGTCTAGCTAGTTGTTTCTAATAAAGTTGTTGTTAAAAAAAACATAATGTAATTCCCAACTACATCTATGCAATTGACAGTTCATGATAATGGGCTTAACTTGGGTTATCGCTACTTAGGCAAACATGTAATCAATGTAAAATATCCACTTGCGTCCAATTTGTAAAACAAAGCATGTTTCCACCCCAAATAATAGTAAATCAGTAAAACTGTAAAAAGTGTGGGGCTATGAACTCACCTTAAGTGAGTGATCTGATAATTTATATCAAGTGTGGGAATGCTTCACGATTATTCCCGAATGCAACCTAATTCAATATAGGTCGTATAAGTACCGAGTACTTTAATTAATAACATTATATAATCCTATAGTTGTTACATCGTACTATCGTTCGGGCTATCATAATTAAAGAGGTCATGACATGACGTACGAGGAGTTAGGACACTTTAAATCGTAAATCCAACAACTCGTCGATACGCCATCCGAAGAGGCCTCATTATGAAACTCCCTAGTATTATAGCACTTTGATAACCACGTAATATTCTATATAGCATAATCACCGACTAATCGTTTTGGTAAAATAATATTTATAAAGTGAAAACGTTTATAAATATACTTTTTGTAAAAATGACCTAGTTTTGTCGTTTTAAGTCCGTTGCTCGCGTTTCTTACGCCCACGCTTTCGTATTAAGACGAGTGATCATAAAATCACATTTTTAAGTTTTTGAGATTCTGTGATGAATAGTGTTTTACTGTTCATAACAGTTATAAAATCATTTTTATACTTTTAATTAACGTAAAACCCGTTTTAGCCGTATCTTATTCGTTATAGCTCCGTTTTTAGTTGGATGGTTATTGCAAATCAACTGACAAATGAGCAAAAGATTCATACACATTAACAGGCCTTAATTAAAACATCTCAAATTGCTTCTAGTTTTTGAGAAATCATATTATTCCAATTTCTTTGAATTTGCCTCTTGGACTGTGAGTTGTTTTGCTATGTTGCCTAAACTTGTTTTACAGTTTTCTTAGCAGTTTTTTCTTGTTGTTTAAATTGACTATCTCTTCTAAATATATAGGCCTAACTATTTTCTTTTTAATTTTTGGCTGGAGACATATCCTCTTCCTCATTTCATTTGACACCATTCTTCAATACTTGGGGCATTCAATCACACTTCCTAACTACCTTTTGGCTCTTCTCACTAGACTAGCTTTACTGTTCTAACTACAGGCTCATTAACAAAACTCATCTAAACCAGTAAAAAGCAAGTCAGGTGTTGGAGGCGTGAAATTTCCTGTGTAGGGAGTGGAACTGCATTATAAATTTCATAGCTAAACCTTTCCTTGTAATTGTCAACTAATCTAACACTTTAATGAGCTTGTTTAAACTTTTAGATTGCTTGTTTAAATCTTTCTATGGCTCTCTAAAAGTTTATTTCCCTATATGAATTTCAAATTTTAAGCCCTTAATATCTAGTAAATTAATTAGATCATTTACTTTTTAAAACTTTAAGTTTTTCTGCCACTGACTCTTTAACCTGTCTTATAACACTAGAAACATTACTCAGATATCTGTAAATACTTTTAATAGTTGATCATTTTGAGATTTAAGAAGTTCAACAGTTTCCAAACAAGATTTTGAACAAATAGAATCTGTGGGATACCTTTGGAGTCAGGACTTGAAGATGAGAAAGTCATGAGTGCATAATTAGGGCCTTCCTCTTTGCCTGATCACTCCAGTCATATCCACCAAAACCATCACATGACACCAAAGCTGTGGAAGTAGATGTTTCCACAAGCATACTCTTTCTTAAGCTTTCCTTGTTCTTGTTGTCTTGATTTCTTGGAGCTCTGCACTCCCTAGCAAAATGTCCCCTCTCGTGGCAGTTGTAGCACCTTCACTTTGGACTTTTCAAAACCAAATAGTTCATTGCATTAACGTAAGCTTCCTTCTTATATTCTTTAATACCTTTTGCCCTCATTGTCAACATGGCCATTTGCATCTTAAAAATCCACTCTTCACATGTCATCTGGGATGGTTTTATGCAAGTTATGTATAATTGAGACTATTTGGTTGACTAGCAAAGAATGCAAAAATAACAGCATCACTCAAGTTATCAATATTTGTAGAGTTAGCAGCATTAACTTGAGTGCTAGCAGTAAAACTCTATGAAGAGGACACATAAAGCAATGTTTTGTGTGCTTGAACTTGGGCTAGAATCCCTTTAAATTCTGGTTTCATACACCTTGTAAAGGTTTTTTTGGTTGTAGAGATCATCCATTTGCTCTTTGTATCCATAATCACTTATACTCACCCTCCACACAACAGCATGTGTGTTCACTACAGGTGGACATACTTCTAATAACCTTTTTCGATTAACATCTTTCTTGTGAAAGCTTTTCAGCAAATGCTCCAACTGACTCACAAGCTTTTGAAGCATATCAAAAGTTTGATCAAGCATCTCTGAGCTTAGAGCAGTGAAGTTTTCATATTGCTGCTTTAAAAGATTCCTTTGAGTCTTTCTTGTAGCTGCATTCCACACCAAAATCTCTTTTCAACTGTTACAGCATACTTCTTAGTATCCTTTATAGTGATAAATTTAACTGATGTTCATTAGGAATGACATCAATTAAAGTACTTTAGCTTTCACCTCTATCTTCTTTGAGCCTTTTCTCAGCAGTTGTAACTAGGCATTCCTCTGTATAACTCCTTTCATAATTTTTGTTTTTGGTATGGTTGCACCCAATTCTCTATGGACTTTCCACAGTGAAAATAGTCTATCTCTGGATTTATTGTTCAATACCTCATCTTCCATATCTCATACACACATATTTGAGCATAGGAACTTTGGATGCAGCCCAACCATGTGTGCAGAATCTTGATCCATATCTTTTAGCAAAAATAGGTTCTTCTTATTCACAGCTTCTCAACAAGCTCTAATACACTGGTTGTCCCACTTCAATAGATCAAATTCACTTTTAGCTTGTTAAGGTATAGTTATATTAGATAAATCTAACACAACTATAGTAGAAACTGTGTTTGAATGTATTAAAAGTTTTGCGGATCTTAATCTTTAATTTTAAGAAGAGATTATTTAATGAATCAATATTTCAATAACATACAATTCAACATATTAAGCTCCAATATTAGTAATGATATTATATGAATACTCATAAAGTATTAGGGTTACAAAATTATGCTATTAACTTACGAATTCTCTTTAAAGTATTAGGGTTACAAAGACCTTGAAGCTATGAATTATACGTCTAAGACTTTATTAAGGTTGATAAAAGATATCAAACTCTTTGGCTAGGACCTCCTTCTACTATACCAAAGAGCCCTAGTCGGGCTTACTATTTCATTCCTAAAGTATCCTTATTCTTTTCTATAAACGTCTAACTTTAATACATATTCATTTAAGAAGTTCTAACATAAACATTACTTGCTTATTTAACCTCTGCTGCTTTATCATTTCATGATCAAGTATTATCCTTGAGCAGTACGAATTATTCATCTAGCAGTAGTTAATCATTTGTAATTGCAGTAGTAAAATCACTTAGCATATTTTCATATAGTAGTACTAATATTCACTAGCAGTAGTAAATGTGTACTAACAGTAGTAAACACTTCGCTTCTTTAAAGTTCATGAGCAGCACTAAATTCAACTGAGCAACATTAACACAAACATGAGCAACAGTAATTCAAACAACATCAAGACTTTTAATCCCAACAAAATGTTTAATGAAATAAACATATGCGGAAATTAAGTCCAACACAATGCAATACATCATTGAAGCAAGTCTTAAATGATATATTTTACTTGAGATAATTTAATACATGGATGAAAACCCTTTTAACGAAGGATTCATCATGTATATCTTATATTGTGTATGAGACTAGTTGTTACTTTTGCACAAGAGCAAGATGAGCTAACAACAACAGTATCTAATTGAGAATGTTTAGATAACTGATAGCAACAATATCTAATTGAGAGTGATTTAGATGACTGTTAAAACAAATGTTTATGAATTATATAAGGCATAGTGTTGTTTGTGTACACACGATGCTGGAGAATAATCAATCCTAGTTAAAGTAGGATTTCATCTTTTATGATAGATCTATTAACTAGATATGCTCAGCTAAGAGCATTGTTGCATTGCACATTAAAGAATGTGAATACTTTACATTTTAAGAAACTGTAAAGATGACTGTCTGAGATAGGTATGTTGTTGACTTCAAATACCCCATTAAAGGTACTGTCACATTTCCATACTATGATAACTTGAAATAGTATGCAAATATACATACGACACTCATCATATCGTTCAAATCCTTCATAAATTTGTGAATTTGAAACAAGTATTCGGAAAGTTTACTCAGATAACTATTTAGATGTCTTGTAAAGAAAGAGTTGAGAGTGTTGGAAACATTGGGGTTCAACTTGCTAATTAGTTTCATGCATATCTGTTTTAGTATTTGGATAATTGGGATGCTAAGACAATTTTTATTTTCTGATGAATGAAGATACGTGGTATTGGTCATTCATACATATAATAATTGTTATCCTATATTTGCATGTTTAATCCTTGAATGATTTATCATTCTAAATATTTCCATTATCAGTTAACAATATGGGAATATTGTTACATAAGGCAAATGTGAGTGTTGGTTATATTCTTTGAATATATGGATTGTTCCCGCCAAACTCATGTGTATTCACAAGGAATGCATATTGGATACCCTAACCTTCGAATATTTACTTTTGGATCCTTGTCATGAGTAAGATATGATACAGTTAAATAAGTCATCCCTTAGATTGAGATACAACAAAGTTATAAATGTGTGGATATCACTTTTTGATTATAAGTCAAACGCTAACCTGAAAATGGTAGTTATAAAGGCTATTTTTGGAAGTGATGTGAAGCAGCATCCACAACACTTGTAGTCAACAAAGAATTTGTTCCTCCACTTGATATGTGCAGAATGATACCATGGCGCCTCTCCAGAATTAATCAGATGATTGTGTGGCCGCACCCAAAGTGTAATTCAAGATGATTCTTGATTACGTTTGGTAGATCTGAATTAACTTCTATAACAAGAAACTAAATGGTTAAAACCTATATGGGAATGAGTTAGGATTCCATATCCATGGTTTAACGGTATTCTGAACAAAGGGTGATATTGTCAAGTAATAAATGACATTAAAGCTGGATTTTCTTCGGATAACTTTATCTCAAGTATTTATAATTTAAAGGTAATTGTATGTGTTTGCTAGAAGATTTCCAATTATCAGTATTATTGCAGACCTGTACTCCGACTCCCAAGTGGGTGCTGTTGGAATATGTTAGTCAGTTTTGCAAGTTATACGTTAGAAATACGTGAGCCTATTAGGGGCACACGCATTAAACACTTAGAGTATGTTTTACTTCACGATATAATTATTTAAATAGTTGTTAATTACGTTAATTGTTTAACTAGCTTAACAATATATTAAATAATAAACTGAGGGACTAAAACGAACAAAACCCGAACCCAAGGGGGCCCATTGTTGGCCGAATCTCCAAATGGATCTAGAAGGGGGTGTTTGTTCGATTATAGGTTTAGAGGGGAAAAAAGAAAACTAAGTTTCCTTGTTGTACAAGAATAGGATTTGGGCTTGTGCCTATATAAACACAACCCTTACACCTCATTCTTCATTCATCCACAATACACAAATCCCTAAAAGTCACCTAGAGATTTTTGGTGCTCTCTTTTTTCCCTAAACCCTAACCGAAACCTTAATACTCTTATTAGGGGATTTTTGGTTCTTTTGTTTATCCGTAAAACCGAATTCGGTAAACCCTTATCAAGGGTTTTCGGTTTTCATTGTCCTCCTTGTGATCGACACATTAAATCCCTCACCTAGGGATTCGGTTTTTCTCTCCTTGTTCGACGAATACAAAAACCCAAACTTAAGGTTTTGGTTTGTTTTGTTTTTCGGTGCAACCTAATTAGGGTTTTGGCGATTTCGGTACAAGCTTCAAGGGGTGTTTGGTTATTGATTCAACACATGGTGTTTGGTTCGTGAAGGTTGACTAGCAATCGACTCATACTTGGTTGACGTGTTTGTGTGAGCAACCATAGAGATGGTAATTTAACCACTATGTTTTTAAGATCAAGATCCGGCGTAACTTTATTGATTTTTATTATTAAACAAAAGGTTAGTAAATTACTTATTTAATTTATATGTGTTAATCTATATGCTAAAACTAGATCCATTCCCGCTGTGTACCTCTTAGTAAATTGGTTTAACTAGTTTTGTTAAATCCCAACACAAACACATGATATTATAATATTTTTTTTGGAAACCTATATAGATGAAGGTTCTCGTACTTATCATACATAATTAAGTTAGTCCAAGTGTGTGACCAATTAACAATAAGACAATTAGACTCGAGTGACAAAGCGAACGTTAGTATCAAATCGAACATGGGTCCTTGTTGTTTCATCATTGATCAACCTGTGTCTCCATGCCATACAAAAGGTCAATTTTTTTTCATAAATGAAATGGTCATCTTCATCAAACATGTGGAAAACCGTAGAGGGGGGGGGGGGGTGAATACGTTTCCTTTAAAAAATTTAAGATCAAAGATTATATCACTCTCTGTCGGCGGTCCCATAAATATATGGGGGCCGCCTAGTACATCAGGGGGCCGCCCTATTTAAAGGGACCGCCTCCAGAAGAGGTTTTCGGACTAGATCATTTGTATCAAATCACCAATCAAGTTTGACGCAATATGAGAAGTGTCGATAATGGATTTACAATTTACTAAGCACATATTTCTTACAATATATCCACACTCCAATGTTTAATACAAAGAGCTACACAACCATGACTTAAACTACCACATACACAAAAAACTATTCACACAATTCATAAGCACTTATGCCAAGTGTTAAAAGTAAAAGCGATAAATGTAAAGACATAAGTAAAGAGAAAGGTAAAAGAAAATGAAAACCGACATGATGATTTATAATGGTTCGTTCACGAAGCTCCTTTTCACCCTACTCCACTCCTAGAGTATCCAACTCGAGAGTTACTTCACTAATCAACAAGCTCCATTTCGGTGGAGAAAACCTTATAGCAATGCTTACATTATTTTTCGACACTAAGCTAGATGTCGAGTCCTTCTTCGGGTACAACCAAACCCGTTACAATATATGGCCCAACATAATAAACCTTTTGTTTTATGGCCTAAACACATAAACCGCTTTGCTTACATTATTTTCCGACACTAAGTTAGATGTCGAGTCCTAATATTAGCTAGAACCAATCTACCACATCACCAATGTTTTTTTAAGGCGTAAAATACTAACCAACCAGCAATAACTCATCCAAAATATATACATCATTTAGATTACACACTACTAAAGGTTGGAAGGAATAGAATCGATCTTTATGTAACCAAATGTTACAAATGGGACTAACTAGACTACATAACTTCGGATCTTAAAGATGACCGAAGTTCTTCTCTTGCACTTGAGGAAAGGAGGAAAGGATAGAATATTTGATCACATTTAAACAAGATTAACCAAGTTTAATGATCAAATATTTAGAGAGATTTAGTGAGATCTAGAGAAAGAAAGAAGTGAAAGAAAATCGTGCAAAAGGGTTACGAAAATAGTTGGAGGTGACCCACTATTTATAGGAGCTGAAAACAGCCTGTCAGGAAACGGCAGTCCCAGATATATAAGGGGGCCGCCAAATAATTAAGGGGGCCGCCGACTGAATTAAGGGACCGCCCCGACAGACGCTCCTGTTTTTGTCTTTTTGTGGTGACAAACTTGTCTGGTGAAAGTGACACTTATTTTAGGGGGGAAATGACCATATTTTGAAATTCAAAATAATTACCATATAAAATATTTCTTTAAAAATCATAAAAATTGTTCTATATAATTTTCGAGAAAAATAGTTTTGTTGTATTTATAAAATATAATTAAAGTTTAGACAAAAACTTATTTCTTTTGAATCATCCTACAAGTTTCTATATTGTTTGTACCATACCTTATTGATTTACGTCGGTTGTTAAACCAATGTCCGTCATTGATGCATAACTTTGTGGACGTCAAGAGATGTTGATACGTGTATGCATTGATGATTTGTGATTACGAGTAACTTGCGCACTTTACGTTACATATTTACAAGTTACATGTTTGTCATCATTAAAACATAAAGAGATCGTATAGATTAAATATCGTAATATTTGCACTAACAATCTCCCCCTTTTTAATGATGACAAACTATGTAAACTATAACACATAGTAAAGTTTAAAAGTTACTCGTTTACACTCCCTTCTCCCCCTTTTCTCGAAGCAAAAAGGTATTATGTGGATATGAGAAGAAGATATGAAAAGATGGTATGTGCTCCGGGTATATAAGTTAGAGGAATGAGAAGAAGATAGGTGCTTCGAGTATATAGGTTTGAGGAGAGGATAAAATAAAGGTGAAGGTGATTGTTTGTTTCTTGGATAGTTTAGAAAAGTCTTGAAGAGATGAGAGGTAGGCAAGAGAAGAAGGTAGGTACTTTGAGTGTATAGGTTGAAGGAATGAGGAAAAGGTAGGTGATCCAAGTATATTGGTTGGAGGAATGAGAAGACAACATGAGAAATACGGTTGAGGTGATTTTATGTTTCTTGGATAATTTAGAGGATGTCGTGATAGATGAGAAGAAGGCATGAAAAGAAAGTAGGTACTTCAAATATATAAGTTGAAGGTATGAGAGGATGACCTTAAGGTTTAGGGTGATTTTAAAAGTAGAGGGAGGGAAGTATTGGAGTATGAATAAACCCTTCATCGTATTTGACAATCCCCAATCCTATCTTCCTATAAAGGTGAGCTTGCATCATCCTAGTGAAGTCTTCTATCATCATGGTTAAACTAAATCCATGCTATTAAACCACATAGCTCCTAGCTCCCCCTTGCTTATTGCATCCCCATGATAATTACATTCCTTGTATATTGACTCTAACGGATCCATGGATCAAATAAATTACTATCGATGCTCAAGAAGTTTGATGCAATTTAAATGAGCAAAACGCTTGCAAGTGCTCCCCCTCGGTGTATGCTCCCCCTTGTTTGGGGCACCAAGGAATCAAGATATTGTTGTGCTACAAAACAAAGTTAGTAGACAAGTGCACATATACATATAGCAAAACATTAGCGGGGAACTAGACATGCACTTCTAGGTTTTATTATTCTAAAGTATGACACTTTTGAAAGAAAGTTAGAAGCTAGACACATGCAATCATTATTTAAAAAACAACAACCTAAATGATATAATTAAAAGATTCAAGACGTATGTTTACGGAGAAAGATTATATCGACTTTTGATAAACGAGAATTGGATTCGTTTATTGATTGACACAAAAATATTATGAGAATGACTTTTTAAAGTAGGAAGAATGCGCTTATATAATCTTGGCAAACTTATGTCAAATACATATATATATATTTATATATTCTTTTTATATATAATATTTATATATTTATTATATAACAGATATACATATTTACATACATATATATCTACCATACATATATAGACATACATATATATATATATATATATATATATATATATATATATATATATATATATACACACACACATATACTTTCAAAGAATAAAAAGAAAAATAAGACGAGGATGGAGACGATGTGCTCTTGGATGTGAATGAAAATGATTACATAGAGCCAAAAAGTGGGAAAGGATGAGTGATACTAAAGAACGAACGTGTTGACGAGAGGTTGATAGAAAAGATTGATATATCATTTTCACTAACAATTGATGTGCATATGATCCTATCGAGACAAAAGTGGATGATTAGGAATTCAAAGGTTTGTTTGGTGTTTTGTTGGTAGGGCTGAAATTGTTAAGGAACAAATGTGGGATGTGATATGAGGTAGTTCTTTTATGGTTGAAGAATGATGAGAGACTCAACAATGTGGTGACTCAATAACACTTGAAGATTGAATATCTTCTTTATGTTCTTCACTTTCTAGAAAGTGGCAAGTTTAGCGAAGGAGTGACATTTGCATTTCGCAAATTACTTAAATATTTTGGATGAAATAATTAAGTTAGGAGTGAGTGGAGAGAGATGTATACTTTTAATAGTAACAAGACTATTAAAAGAGAAGAAACATTTAGACGTGAGAGGAAACGTTAGAGGAGACAAGACTTATTAGAAGTGAAAAAGAACGTTTAGAAGTGAGAAGAAACGTCGAAAGTTTTAAAAGGACTATTAAGTGAGAGACTATCCATGTGAGAAGATTAATGAGAAAGATGACCCGCGAATACGGTTTAGAAGTGATAAGGACAATTCGAGGTGAAGAAAAGAGGTTTTACGAGAAGTAGAGGACCAAGATGTGAGGGGGAGATTTAGGAGTATGGACTGATTGTAAGGATTGTATTTGACGAATGAGACGCATTTTAATTATGAAATTTCACTAACTATTAACAACATAAGCAATGATGCTTGTTAGTGTTAGGATGTGAGGATGACCCATTGATCTATAGAGAGATATTGTATAGGTTTGGATGTAGGAAAGACGTCAGCTCTTAGCAGCAGAATAGAGAGAGGGTGAGTTCGTTTAATGATTTGAAAAGAATTGACAGATATATCAGCCGTGCTAGCGGTCCCAGTTATATCTGACGCGCGCACACGCCAGAATAGATCTGGGGCCGCCGGCCGCCCAGTAGGAGAGGAGTTTAGGGCTTGACGAATTTTTGAAAGAAGTGACATTTTAATTTGCATTTCGATAATTAAAAATACTTAAAGTACTTCGGATGAAGTAGTTAAGTTGCCACGACGCATGGAATAGAGAATAGACTAGAATCGAGATTTATAACGTAAGCGAAAGCTATATACAGAATTGTGTTCCATCATTCCTAGACTAGCCCCCACCCCAAACACTCAACTCTTAATCATTTACACCTCCCTCCATACTCCTTTACACAAACTCCTACCCACAAACTCCATTATAATAAACCCAAATCCACCCCCCCCAATAAATACTTCCCAGTATCCTACACAAATTATATAAACATACCTATCCCTACCACCACCACCAACACCACCACTACCACACCACAACACCCAACACCCTCTCACCCTCCCCCCCCTCATCCCTACCCCTCCTTCAATTCCCCACCCTCATTCATCATATTAACAACACTCTACAATATAAATAACCACCCCCCACGACATCTAATACACTTAACACCAACCCCTTATCATCCCTCCCACTACTCTTCCCTCTCAACTCCCACACACATTATACTCTTCTATTAATCTATCTCTTCCTCATATATTCACTCCCTCACCCAACTAATAATGAAAACTACCCCTGTCGTCCCCTCAATATAACAACATCCATCATCTCATCACATCTACTCATATCCAACATACTATGTACCCTGTCAAATTATAGAATAGTGACAATCTCCTAAAACTTCAACACCACATCAGAACCTGATCACTGTTGTCTCCATGTGTCATGATTTACATAGATATCATGTGTAGTGTACAACTATGCTACCTTACTAGATAACTAAGACACTTGTAGACAGTTGTCCCTGGTATATTCCACCTATGCACCCCACACCAAGTATGCTCCAAGACATTCGCTCACCTGTGTGTGGTCTACATCACTGTACTGATACCCCCTTCTCTAATCATGTTAAGTACAGAGAATCCCAGTTATAGTCAGTACACCTACTCTTAGATCTATCATGTAGTATTCTCGATACACCCTCATACCCTCCATCCAGTCAACTATCCTACCGAAATATGTTCCACAAAACAAACTGGTAACAACTGTTAATTATAGATAACTGTCATATCCACATCCCATATGACTCAATATTAACAGAAGATCAGATAAACCTCTACTCCACATCTCATACTCTACTCCGTATAAATAGCAAATACGTGCATGTAATCTCCACCTATACAAAACAGAATGAAGATCAGAACCAACTCCACATTCATCACAACATATAACCATCATCTACTCATGAGAGAGTAAGTCCAACCCCTTGATCTACAACACGTCACCTCCGAAAAATCCATCCACATACTCTAATGCAAGAAATGTAGCAAACAGAACCTCAATATTAACGTTATACCACCACCCTAGAATCCCCACCGTAGAAAGTCGTCTCAACTCCAACCTGGCAAACAGTCAACCAAGAGATACTATTATTTGTCAACTATACGAGTAGATGCACACTGTATTAACCCTAGTATAACCACCATGTCACAGAGAATCTATCATGTTGTACTCACCTCCACCTCCCTCTCCTGACGTGTGTGTGCCCACTCCCAAAGAATGAGATACCAGACCCCGTGCTTCCTTCTCATGTCACAGTCTCCCTGTGTGTACTCCTCTGTCCTCATCGCTAGTGTCTCATAAGACCTCTCCAACTCCTTCATTTCGTGAACAGATCCCCCCTCATTATATCAATTTATCTCGTCCATAATTATTCTCTTGCTACTCTCTCAAATGACCTTCCCACACCTAGAGTAACACTACCATCTGTCGCATCAGACCATCAAGTACAGATGATGTAACCGCTCCTCCGATATGTCTGTCCATTTGTCTACTACACCACCAACCCCTCGTCCTAATTCCATATGACCCTGTGCCCCTACCTCCCATAATACACTGTCACCAATACAAACCCCAAACCCATGAAACAGCACTTACCCTACCCCCCACTCCATGTCTACTCAATACCATTTACTACTAACTGTGTGTCCAGTGTATCAATAATATACATATTTACCACATCAAACATAAACACATAGCCACTGAATGTGTCGTAACCAGTGTAAGTTCTACACTAACCACCCAAGTATCCTCCATCCACCCCCACCCACCCCACTCATGATCGTGTCCCATCACACTCTAGCCCCTAAACCATACTTACTGCCACTACCAAAGAGAACTCTCGCACTGCCTATCCACTCCACTCATGCAACATCAGATTCTCACCCTATTACCAGGAAATGCACCCCCACCACCTGTCTCCTCATCACTCTTCTCCAGTCAACAACCATGTCCACCACTTGATCATTCATCTCACCTCTCATAGTACAACCACCTGTCTTGCTATTCTAGTTGATATACACTCCATCATGATAGTATCCTGATACTCACAAGTGCACACAACTAGTCTCCCGACTCAAGTGATCGCTGTCTCCTACCTCGACTCGTCAAACCACTCTGCGTCTATGTCACACACCAACATCATAACCACATCGTGCCTAGACCACAATAAAGAAACATAAATATTCTGTTTCCAGAGTAACTGTCACCAACACTACATAACTAATGCAGATCCACAAGAATACTGTGTAGAGACATGATCCGTGCTACAAAACTCCATATGACAGCATCATGACCACACTCCCAACACTCTAATGTGAAATATCGACTAAACTCTTATCAGAAAAACCATCAAATGTGAAAACTTACTACCTATAGTAACATCTGTTCCTACCAGGCACCTCCTGTATAGCCCCTACTGAGTCACACTGCCTCCAAATCCTAGATCATAGACCACCACAGGTCTACATAACAATGTGTAAAGATGATAGACCTCTCGACAACCCCAGTAGACCATAGTATTCCCAGCCACCAGATCATGTAAAACAACGTCATAAATGATATTACCCCTCTAAATCTAAATAACTATACAGATAAATATACCATCTTACCATGCCCCATCAAACAATCGTTATCACTATCTAATCTCACACATCATTGATTACACACATGAACCTCACACACGTAAGACCCCAAACCACGTCACACCATGATAGAACCACTAACAGTCACGTCCGCCTACTATTAAAAATCGTGACTCTCGAGTCCCTATTGATCTCATACCCCTGAAGTAACTCAGTATCCCTACAGAATAACACCTAACTAAGAGTCCACATACCATAGAGGTGACACTTGTCACGCATAACAACATCAAGTCCTAAACTCGTACCCACTCAATCTCTAGTGACGTATGTTAGATAAATATCCTATTCAAGTATCAATGTAACTGTATCATGAGAACTGTGTGTATCAGGCAAAAATAATTAAAGCCGCTGATACTCATGTGATCCCACATCTCAGAGACTCCAGATCACCACCTGTGACTCTCTACCAAACTAAACATCAATATTTGAGGTGACGTCCCTCACCCCTTTACACCACCGCATTCTGCGCCCCAGTAGTGTACATTGTAACACATACAGAATGAGTCAGTGTCTGTCCCTACATCCTTAGTAATAACTACCATACTGTGAGATTTATTGAATCACCTCCCTAACAGCCATAAAATCCCACCCCTACTCTCTGTGTAGCACTACTAGTCAGAAGACACAGCTACTTGTGTCCATCCTCCCTGTATTTAGTATTCCACTACGTGTTCTCAGTCACTCTGCTACTAATAAACGGACCCCGCAACCGTACGCACTACTCAACTACCCAGATCTTTCTTCACAGAGTACTATCTTACACTTTCCTCCCATCGTATGATCCTGACAGACTCACCATCCTCACTAACGACTGTCTCTGACAAATCACAGAAGACTCAGTGTCGTCACTGTCAATTAACCCATGAAACGATTAAAACACCCAAAATCACAGTTAGTACATACATACTAGTCAGTGTCCTCCGCAACTGTGTACTATTGTCATCTCACACACACCCCAACCCTGCTTATACCTCCCCACACCCCCTCGTATGTATAAATCCCCAACCCAAAAACCACCAACCTCAACAAGAACTACATCTCTCTACTAAGTCAACTACTTTGTCCTCCATGTAATAGTACCACAAAGTGTCCACTTCCCTACTAGTATGAGCATCCACGGAAACACCAAGAATAGTACTCCTACCACTACCTCCAGAATAATGTCAATTAACACTGACACACTCGACTCTCATCCTCACACTCACACCATGTTAGAGTCTCAAACGTGTCTAATAGATATGTCTGCATACCACCCTCTCATTCTCATAAACATGTGACTGAATCCTCTCAGTGTATCACCCGCACCACCAAACACAAGATCACTAGTCCACATCCCCCCTTCACCTGATATATCACCACACACACTGTTCAGTGTCCTCCCCCCATGTCATCACCTAACTCTAGACAAAATACAACACCGCCAATCAACACTTCCCCCTCCTCCCCCCCCCTCCCCACCCCTCCTTCACCCTCACCCCAACCAATCTCTACTCTCACTCTCACGTCCCCTATCTCTTCTCATCTCTCACATCTCTCACTAATCTCTCATCCTCGGTCAAAAATTAGTGTAAATACACCCAGTGAAACTCACCAAGGAAAGTAAACTCTAATGAATCAGTGGTGCTCTCCCATTCAATACTAACAGACTACCAAGAAACTACTCTATCCACCTAAACAGTGACCATCACCCTATCTAACTCCCTCAACCACCCTTCCCCTCCATCCCCACCCAACCCCAATCACCCCAAATCACCATCAACACCTTAGATCATACATTCCATACCGCTCCACTTCTGTACCATCAGGTGTGTCCAGCTACAACTTCTATAAAGCGTCATGTCCACTACAATCACAATGAACTACCACATGATCCCTATGTGATGCTTGAGAACAAGTGATTCCTCCATAACTACAGAGAGAGACCTGTCATACACCATACCCAAACCACTACCCAATACTGTGCAGAGATATGCAAAAAATATACCACCTCAAACAACATACAGATCCTATAGTCTAGAATAATATCTATATGATATAGTAATCACTACATCGAGATCAAGAGATATAGAGACTACTAGTCCCTGCACACTTGTTGATCTACACTACACTACTATCATATGTATAAGAAAGTGATCTTGACAATTCAAGTGTTCTATACATCCGAGTCAGATATATCATCTACTCGTGAATACAATACATGTAATACCTACTACCAGACACAACCTAAGCTCCTCATAAGAGAACTTGACCAATAACTCAATGTCACTGATGCCACTGATGTTGAAAAGTATAGTACCCTTAGAGTTATATATGTGTGTTGTGCACAATCCTGTTACCAGCCCTCTTCCTCCCCTAGCATCTATACCAGAATGATACACCTACTAGAATCTCCTCGATCCTATATGTGTATCCTCTCAATACTGTATGTCTGAATATCCACCACATCCACTCTAAGTGTCCCCCATCCTCTGATTATGTCTGTGATCCATATCACGACCATATACTCTTCTCAGATAAAAGCTATGATCTGACAGTCCCATCATTGACATACGCGTCCCTCCTCACCCACACAAGAGACTATGCGCTCACCCATCACAGTCACTCATCCCTGTGCTATACACCTCCGTTATAACACAGATCAGATAATTGTAATCATTGCCTACAGATGTGTGTCCTGTCCCTAGCTTTGACTACTGATCTACCTCTAAATAAACATCCTCCTCCACTCTACTACTTACAACCAATAGAAAAGTACTATATGTCATAGTACGCGATGCAATCTCAGTCCCGACAAAGAAAGTCGTATCTCAATAAAGGTCCTAATCATTACCTAAACCGATCAGTCTGTGTGTTTACCCTTTATTACAAAATTCCACCAACACCCTTTATCCAACCCCAATAAATCTCATACCCATATTCCCTCCTACTAACCCCTCCTACCACCACTATGTCCAGAGATACTCTACTACCTACTGTTATATCTACACGATGAAGAGATACAGCACGCACACGCTCTCTCTACAACACACACACTCGCGCCTCGATATCACAATACCTCAATACTATTCACATTATGTCCCCTCCATAGACCATATCCCACTATCTGCACATCCTCAGCATCCCAACTAATATCCAAACCCACTGTAAAAACCTATATGTGTGTTACTCGACGTCCCCCCCTAATTAGACCCACAGAAAAACAATCGTATTGAGCCTGCACCGTTCTAGACCCCCAATACATGAATCCAAGATATGTCCCCAGCACAACTTCCTTCCACTTGACACACTCTCCATGACTTACACTAACCCAAGTCTTCAAAAGCAATCCCATATACTTACTCTCTCCAGTTGAACTCGAAGCTCGTGTCTGTGTGATCAATATAACTAAAAAATCAAGAACAGATGCTCAGCCTAAACACACAGCATAACCCTCCATCAACACCTATAAATGTTTACACGCAGCTAGAAACTTAATGATGCTGCTCTCTCACAACATCATATTACCAAGACCCAATCCACAATCTCGCCTCACGCACTTAAACCATAGAGCGCGACACCCTCGCAAACACACTCCCAAATACAGTGTTAAGTGTGCGTTGAAGTTTAGTTATCGTGATCACCACACCACACTGACACCCCTCCCATCCACAACTTACCTCTCTAGTCAATTGTGTGATCTCCAAAAGATAAGAAGATGATACAAGACCTCGCCCTACACTCAAAGAGTCTCAAGTCATCTATCCAACAGATTCAAAACTTAACTCACATTCTATATCCCATACTCTAAGTCCAAACTCGCACACTACTACCGCTCACACATCCGTCATCCTACGCCTCATCTCGCATCTAGACTCCGAAATCTCTCTGCTCATTGTGCTATCTCCTAGTACTCATCAATAGCAAAAACTCTCATGTGACTTAGATCACTAGCTCATCCATAATAACACTGATTGAAGAATCCCAACTCCCCCTAAGTAGTTGTCTACAACAATACCTAAATTACTTTACCATAATATCATCCACAATATACTGTAAACTATGACTGACTTTAAAAGATAGAACATAAATATAGCCGTCCAAAACACAATCTACCACCACTCAAGTTTCCAGATTTATAGCACAACAGTGCCCATAAGAGAGTATAATGTCTCACTGTCCACATCAAATCTGTAGGTGCCAGTAGTGTCTGTCTAGCCATTGCACACAACACTCATCCTCATTACGTAGTATGTTCGTTCCTCCCACTCACCATACGTCACTGTAAGATACTCAATTACTGCCATAAAGTATACTCTCGCTAAGTCCAAAGATCACGCCCAACCCCTCCACCCGAATCAAGAAGTACAGAGTTACACAGATACATCACATCCACTTCTCGTATCACTACAAGATCTCAATTCACAAGATGTGTCAATTATCACAAGACCCACAATCCAAAGACAGCAGGTCACCACCACTACAGTCTAACACCCTTCATGTAAACTCGTGAAGCTGGTGTTTGAAGAGCGTGTTAAGAGAATAAGATTATAACTAGTACTGTCAGATAACTCGCACACATATCTTTATCACCTGTCATTAACACGACTAACAAATCTAACGTCCAATATTGACACATATGTGTGTTAAGATAGAGTGTTCACTGTGTCATCAAACCATGCTAACAGAAACTACTCACACTAGAATTCTATAGATATCAATAGTAGAGACAAATCGCTCACTGTCTCGATGACTGTCACTAGAAAAATCCCCAATAGAGTGAGTCTCAATAGTCTTGACAATATCGAAATCATATATATGCTAAACATGAATAAAGCTTCTAGAGAGAGAGCACATCGTACTCAATTTCAACAACCCCAATCCCAAGTAGTATAGTGTAAACTATTCCACACATATGTCATGCTCCCCCTTATACTCTTCTATTGTCCTCATAATACTTCCGCAATACCTCCGTCCGCAAAAGAATATCCAACAGATGTCGTCACTGACTATCATAAATACCTCCCTCCAGACTGCACCAATAAAGACTTGTCAAGACATCTCGATCGTGACACTACAATGTTGTCATGCACATTACCAGAAGTTGTAATCTCATAGATTGTGCACATAACCCACTGACAGACTATCCAACCTGATAAACAGACTAGATATGACAATGATCTATATTTATAGTCACTCCCACCATGACAACCTCCTAACCATAACCCCACCTTCACTTTACATAGATACATACTAGACCACTGTTAGTATTACATGATTGTTCTGACGCAGTCCAGTGATAAAAATAGATGCAGTGTTGTTCGCGATCGAATCTCTCATATGTGAGACTCCTCAAAGTCAACACAATTGCTGCTCAAGAGTGCCTCCCAGTTCAACTAGACTGTCTACGACTCACTAACTAAAAAACAAAATGAGTGAATCAGTGAGACATGTCTGACATCCATAGATTGTGAATATACATGTCCAGATTCGTTCGTCTCTGTGTAATAGAGCAGTTCAATCTAAACAATTCATAAGTCATATTACAACTTGTGTATATAACTCTACTATACCAACAATCTCCTCACTAGTATACTCCCACGACCTATGAAAATGTGTTGTTCCAAATATCTTTATAATATCTGTAAGTTCTCACTGTAAGAAATGACAATTGCCCAACTTGTAATCATTACACCACGCACCCAATCCTTGTATAAAAACCTACCTGATAAGAATCTCAGCTACACCAAACAAGACATACCAGAAGAATAGTATACCTGATTCACATGCTAACATAAACGTCAACAACACAACAGAAATCATATCTGTGTATAGTAAACAATAGTCTATACCTCTCCCTAAAGTACTGTCAAACAAAAAAATACTTATAACTCTCGCAATAGACAGTCGAGCAGACACGTCGCACTTAATACTACGTACATGTACTAAATGTCTCTCTTATCTACTACATAACTCTACTTTCCATGAGCACCCCTGTCTCTCTGTGTCTCCATATACCAAATACAAAGGAGACATCTATAGTCTATAGTCCAAGATAGAGCTTTGAACCACATAAAGTCCACATGTCAAAACAGCACAGTCTTACCACTCATTGTGTCTCACTAACCATCTCCAAATGACACACCTTATCAACAGGACCTAACCAGACACTCCCCCCTTCTACGCAACTATAATATACCCTCTCACATAACAACTTCTCCCCATATATAGTGACCACTGAGACTCCCACATATCCAGATCTCTATTGTAGAGTACGACTAAGCAATGATCTACTAGGACTCCGTGCATTGTAACTAATAAATACCCCAATCTATCCATAGATCCGCACGTGCTACACATACCACACTAATCCTGTGATTAGAGATCCTACTCACCCTCATTCAGTGAGACAGTGACATGAGCATCATATGATCTCACACATCTACCTATTCATCATACGTCTACAGGTCAAAATATTGCACCAGTAGATTTCTCACGTACGATAATAGTCTAACAATCTATGATAGATAAGTGTCAAGTCATGCGAATAGGTTATGACTGATACTCACCATCCACGCATTGTGTATACAATGATACCTGATTGTTCTTCACCCTGATCTAGACTGAAGTCGTACAGAAACACAGAAAGGACGTTAATCCATCTACATCAACATCTAAGGCTTGCGCATGACCGGCCCATACTCAAATATACCACAAATCGATACTAATGTGAGTGACAATGGTGTTATCGCACTAGACTGTAGTAAGTAAGCCAGAATATCGCCCGACCTCCTAACCAACATCTCTACTCCAGCCTGCTAGATAAGTTGACTCCAAATATCTGAATATTTTCACACTGCTCAGTATGATGACAGAGTGATAAGTCTCTCTCCTATACCTCCCATAAAGTCGAGACCATTCTAGCTATAGTATATAGTCTAGTGTATCTGCTCCACTCAACTCACACAAGTGCGAATAGAAGTGTGTCTCATAACTATCGTAGGTGTTACTAGTCCCTATCTCTACACGCAATTTGTTTGACCTCACTAAGAGTGTCCTGACCATAAGAAAGATCTCTTACACAATAAGTGTCAAGAGTCTGCTGCACTTCCCACAGAATAAAATAACAAATCATAAGACGCAAGATGTACGCTGTGACATTATCTCTCTATGTTCTCAGTATTTCTTCATAAATAAGATACCTCGAACACGACATATTATTGGACTGTGAGTACTTATGCCTTGAGAGTAAGAAGATGAATACCATCATGTCTTCTGATATAGCAGTTTACTGTAAAATTCTAGGTCAGATGAGCAACTCAACTAATATATCATAATCTAAATCATAACCACCTCCCTCCATTTCATGTGTGAATATATACTCCACATTCTTTAAGTGTATGACAAACAGCTTGACTGATATACAAAGGTCATACCCACTACAGTACTTGACCTATTTCTCTACTCTCCCTGACACTAACCTCCTTCAAATAATTGAGTAACACACTGAGGAAAATACCCATAAATAAACGTGTGCCCTTCTGACAATGTCCACTTCTGCATACATAGCAACGCACCAAGTTTTACTCCTCTCTGTGAATATCGCGTGATGCCCGATAGTGACTCTAAGCTACCATTCGTCACAAATTTAACCACCCTGTATATTACCCACAGTACATAACTCTCACTCACCCAATACTCATGTGATACCAACTCTCCTGCCCATTGCATTGAGGTCCAGTATGTCACAGAGCTTAATATTATACGTCGTTGTAGACCTCTCCAATAGTCATGACACTGAGCTCTTGACTCCCATCCTCAGAAAGCTAACCCTAAGCATTGAAGTAGACCAATCATCCAGAATATGAGTCGTCTCACAATAACTCATCATAACGACATATACAACCCATTTCTACCTATTCGAACACATACTCTCTGTCTTCTCCTCGCATGTCACTGTGTTTCCATGTAACATGATCACTTGATCTATAGTGTCATACTTGTAGTCACTCTACATGTATGCGCATCATCAAATAGCAGAAACACCAACTAGCATTGTGTGCTAATACATTTCTCTCTCTCACCACAATAAAGACACCTCCCTCATCGCTACTTCTAAGCTTCCTATACTTGATAGCCCGCCAACACTTTGAGTATCACTACCAAAGACCATACCAACGATTGCTCAGACTGTGTCAAAAGATCCCTCATATCAACAACTCAAACTACCAATCGTCATAGTGTCTGACTGTACTACATAATCATAAAGTACACTAACTGAATCCCTTGAATCCTTCAACCAAAAAACGCTCCATATACAGTGCACACACACCATCATTGACCTCACGTGAAATCTTAAGACATTTGTATAACCCTCAAGATCTACCAACAATCTAGAAAATAATACATCTCGTGTTTCAATTGTGTGCAAGTTCACTTGCGCTATGTGTCCAGATTCGTCATCGCTGTGAATGCTCGACATATGTCGCCGTCTCTGGAGTGTTACTGTCGCGCAGACCAAGTTGTGTGTGAGTGTGTTATTCCTTAAAGCATTGATATCGGTAGAAAGTGGGCTGATAGAGTATAGATAGTGTAACATGAGTTCATATCACTGATTAACAAAGATATAGTAGTATGAGATAGAAACTGAGGCGTATTTTTGTCAATAGGATATGAGTATCTGTGCGAGATATAGAGTATTGTTGTCAAAGTCTATTCTCCAGATTGCATATTTAGACCAATATTCTATGAACTCTAAGCAGATGATAACACATATACATGATTGTGTAAGTGAAAAGATGAATACATGCATTCTCCCTATATATTGTCTAATCAAGAGTTAGTACAATAGTTGTAGATATCTACTGCCTATGTCTCACACTTATATATAAAACTGTGTGATAGTTAGTGCTCTTGTGTGAGTAAGTGATTATTGACTCGAGAACGGAGTCTAGTTCGTTGACGTGTAAACATTCATATAAATAAGTGTTGAGTGGCTATATCAAAGTCACGAGACATTTGTGTTCATAGACTCGACTCGTGTGTGTAGAAGTATATATACTGTACCTACTATGTATAGATAGGTTATATTGATGTGGAATCAATCGATATAGCTAGATTATTGTGATAAATAGTGTTGCTTGATGGTGTGAGTAATAGAGTGAGTGAATGTGTTCCGTGATAGTTTTTGTCTCTAACAGACAACTAAACCTTTATTTTTTAAAAATACAACAAAACCATAGATGCTGCAGTATAATGCACGTGATCTTTCTGATAGTGTATAAGAGTAGAAGTAATGTTGTGCTATGTGAGTGATGTTGTTGAGATAATGAAGATCTACTTTCTATATGGTAGACATTATTTTGTATTTCTCTGACAGACTAGAGGAGGTCACTGTCTCCGACCTAATCCGTCACAATGCAATGTAATGATAGTGACACCTGTATCATTATGTTCCTCTATCCAGATGACACGGTGATATTTGTTCAACTGCTTGTCTCTGTAAGATACAGATATCACTCTACATAGGAAGTTAGTGTGGCATGTTTAAAAGTACTCCCTCGCGTCCGGGATCGTCACCTCCCGCGTGATACTCCTCTCTCACATGTTCGAACCATGTCGTGTTGTGCTCTCGCTCTAGGCCTCCACATTTGGTTCTCGGCTCTCCGTTGATGTGTTGAATTTTGTATTTTGTCGGCTTTCCAGAAAGAGTACCACTCTGTCTCAGAGCTATTAATGTATCTAGGAGTGTCTGGAGGATATTAGTAGCCCTACTCTGTTTTGGTACCTAGTGGATGGATTTGTTTGAGACAGCAGTATTGTAGTTGTATGATGTGTCATGGGTTTTAAATGTGTAGATCTCTCATGTTTCATGAGAACGTTGTGTAGGTTTTGCGTGTAAGAAGGTCCCTTGTGTTATGTTGGCACTTCTCTCTAGCTCGAGTTAGTGAGTGACTTGTCTATTCTCTTGTTCTAGATACGTGATAGCATGTGTGTGTAAAAGGATGCAATCTGTAAAAAGAAGATGTCTTCTCTCTAATACAAGTATTCTGTAGATAAGTGTTCTATCTAAACTTAGAGAGTGTACCCATGGTTAAACATTAGTGATCACAAGTATTCTATCCTTGTGGCTACAAGAGTCCTTGTTAGCAGACTTGTGTCGAGTATGACACAGTGGGCAAGTGAAGTGTGAATTATAGGTGTCTAGCTCTTTTGAAGGTTGTCTGTGTATGTTGTAGAGTAGTCTATGTGTCAGATCACAATTTGTGATAGGTCAGTGTTGTACAGCGCGGTAGAGATCGAGATTGCTTGTAGAGGTAAGCAACATGATCTTTACTGTCACATTGCATCTCAGTTGTTCGAGTTCGCTGAAGAGATGATAGTATCTAAAGAGAGATGTATCGTGAGATGTGTGGTTGATGAGTTGATTTGTGGGTTGGTTAGTTATTTTACGCCTTAATATACATTGGTGATGTGGTAGATTGGGTTCTAGCTATATATAGGAAATCGACATTAGCTTAGTGTCGCGAAAATAATGTGAGCAAAGCTGTTTACGGTGTTTTGGCCATTTAAAACAAAGGTTATTATGTTGGGCCATAAATTGTAACGGGTTTGGTTATGACCCGATTGAAAGGACTCGACATCTGAGCTCTTAGTGTCGAAGAATATAATGTAAGCTCCTTGCTATAAGTTTTTCTCTCCCCGAAATGGAGCTTGTTGATTTAGTTTGAGTAACTCGCGAGTTGGGTTACTCTAGGAGTGGAGTAGGGTAAAAAGGAGCTTCGTGAACGAACACCTTGATTAAAATCATCATGTCGGTTTTCATTTCTTTTTACCTTTCTCTTTACTTATTGTCTTTACATTTATCGCTTTACTTTTACACTTGCCTTGTGTTATGATTGTTGTGAATGTTGTGTTTGTTGTTGTGTTAGTCATCGTTGTGTAGCTCTTTGTAGTAAACCATGTGAGTGTGGATATAGTGGTAGAATATGTGTTAGTATAATTGTAAAGATCCATTATAGACACTTCTTATATTGCGTCTAACTTGATTGGGATTTGATACAAATGATCTAGTCGTACTGAAAACCTCTTAGCGGAGGCTGGGGTCCCTTTAAATATGGCGGGCCACCCATGTCCCTGATGTACTAGGCAGGCCCTCATATATCGAAAAACATGGGGTAAAAGTCATAAATTACCAACGTACTTTTCGAAATTTTCTGACTTGAACCATTTACTTTTTTATTAACATCGAAACTCACGTACTTTCAAATTTTTAACCGACTTGAACCAAATGTTTGTACCGTTAGTTATTATGTGGCAACGTTAGTCCATTTACTAACGTTCGCTTTGCATCGTTAGTCTTTTAACAATAATAGTTCTTTATATGATTTTTTACGTTTTCGCTCGTTTTTTTACGTTTTCGTTCTTTTTTACGATTTCGTCTGTTTTTTTTGCGTTTTCGCCCGTTTTTTTACGTTTTCGCCCGTTTTTTACGTTTTCGTCCTCTTTTTTACGTTTTCGTCCGTTTTTTTTACGATTTCGTCTGGTTTTTTATGTTTTCGTCTGTTTTTTGCGTTTTCGCCTGTTTTTTTTACGTTTTCGCCCGTTTTTACGTTTCCGTCCGTCTTTTTACGATTTCGTCTTTGGTTCAAGTCGGTTAAAAATTTGAAAGTACGTGGGTTTCGGTGTTAATAAAAAAGTAAAGGGTGCAAGTCGGGAAATTTCGAAAAGTACGTTGGTAATTTATGGCTTTTACCCAAAAACATAATCCGGGTCAACTTAATTAACCCAAACTTTTATTAAGATCGGTAAGGATGAAGTTTTTCTTCCTTAAAATCATATAAAGCCGACCTGAATAAGGATTATACAGGTCGGGTTTACCCGAAAACCTTAGTGGTAAGGAGGTTGTGAAGCTTATAAAAACTTAAATTTAAAAAAAAAAACGAATTTTGATTAATATCATTATACTTTGGAGACATATGAAGATAGAGGCGATGGTTCGATCCTCACTCCATGCAAAAAGGTCGAATGTTCTCTGAAAGGAGGCTCTCTACATTCGAGTAGGAGTAAAGTTGTCTACATTTCACCTCCTCTGTATCTCGTGGAAGACTGGATTGGGTTCAGTTGATTTTTTTTCTTCATAAAATGAATTTTGATTGTTATACAAATTTATTAAAGCTTTTATAAGTTGTAGTTTCCATAAGTTTAAGCTAATATGTATTACTTATATATCTTTCAAAATATCATAGATGAGCCCGCTAATGAGGTATAGTCTCCCCCGGAACGTCCGGACAAAGAAAGTAGCTTAGATATTGCTGCTAAACTAGCACGGGCTAAAACCAAAGAAGTGTTCCGGAGAAGCTGACTTGTCGAAGGACAAGTCAGGTCCGGAGCCACCACCAGAATTCCGGAGAAGATGGTGTGTTGAAGGACACGTCAGGTCCGGAGTCATTAGCTCCGTCCTAATGCAACAGTATTAAAAGACACCCTGACAAATGTATTGTCCTTGTGAAGGACCACTGTCCTTGGAATGACACGTAGCCGACATATCGTACCAAAAGAAAGCCCCACGTTTATGTCTTGTAGTGAATCCCAAATAATATAAAGGGAGGACTCATTTCCCCAAGACGGGACACGCAACACCTACTCCGGACCATGCTTTATATTCTCCGCATTTATCTTACAATCACCATACTTACTCTTACGCCGGAGTTGGTCCCGAAATTCACACCCCGGGGCGAGCTAACGGTGTTCTTTCTTATTTTCAGCTAGAAGACGAAGGACTAAGCTCCAGAGGAAACGAGTTGAACTCAATATTTATCACCGCTGAGGTCACTTTTACCAAGCCCAAGCAGCCCGCGTAAATTTACCTTAACATTTGGTGCCATCCGTGGGACTCGACATCCCAATCTACCTGAGTCCAGCGAAAAGTGAAAAACATGACTAACTCGCAGTCACCGGAGGAAGGGGTCAGAAGAGTAATACTGAAATACAAAGTAGCGAGGCCACGCAAGGGGTCCGCTACATCTTTTCCACTCAACAATGACCACCCCCTTCTACTTTCGTTAGTCAAACAGGAAACACGTCCAGGACGATCAATAGAGAACCAAATAAAAAGCCAAAGTTAAGAAAGAGGTCTCATCCATCGTCCCCACCGGAGCAAATATTTGCATCGGCCACCCAACAAATGGTAGGAAACCAAAAGAGAGACTCCGAAGAGCAAAACCTTAGTGCTAACTGCGAAGGCCGACATAAATGCATAAACGACATACAACCTGAATAGAGAAAACATGTTAGGCTCGGAGCCATCGTCAGAATGATTGGAGGAAACACAAACAGGAAAAGGCTTCGCTAGCAATTGGAACCGTGGACGGACAATAAGATATCGTTTCCTTCTATGCCAGGGTGTCAACTAGTCGATTCTCCTATAATACTAGAAGCACTGATCGAGGGATTCATGGTCTGGAGAATATACGTCGATAGAGGAAGCTCCTCTAAGGTTATGTACGAACACTGTTTCAGAAACTTAAGAGCTGAAACAAAGGCAAAGCTTAAAGAGTCCAAAATGCCACTAGTAGGGTTCTCCGGCGAAGTAAGCTACCCAATCGGAACCTTCACCCTTAGCGTGACTATGGGAGAGCTGGAAAGGCTCCGAACTATACCAATGGAATTTGCGGTCGTTAAAAGCCACTCCCCCTATAACGTTATATTAGGAAGAATCGGTCTAAGAAATTTAGGGGTTGTAGCCTTCATTATCCACTAAATGATAAAGTTCCCCACCGCCAATGGGATTGCAACCATGACAACTAAGAAAGAAACCCTCCAATAATGCCAAAGGATGGAAGAAGCACGAGGACCAACCATGGAAGGGAAGATCACTTTCCCCCAAACACAAACATGTGATTCCAAAGGAACCATCAACGGGGGTAGGGAGGAAAGCCCAGGGCAGACGGACAAGGTTGAGGAACCTGACGGCACCATACAACCGTCGCCTATCCCATCTAAGAAGGACGCTCAAACAAATGAAAAAGGTGGGGGTAAAGATAAACCCCTTGGGAAGTCGCTCGAATATAAGCCCCCTAAGAAAGTGGTCATTCATGACGACTACCCGAACCAAACCATTATAATCGGAGGAAACTTATCCGCTGAGTACAGAGCCGGACTTATTAAAATACTACGTAAGCATGCTGATGCTTTCGCTTGGACCCCGGCAGACATGACCGGAATTCCCCGCCTTATTGCAGAACACGACATATCCTCACATAGAACCAATAGTGTAAAGGAAACGGAGCATAGCTCCGGACATAAGAAAGGTAGTAAAGGACGAAGTGGCAAAATGGCTAAAGGCCGGAATAGTTAGAAAGGTACGATGCCCCACATGGGTAGCCAACCTTGTTCTAGTAAAAAACCGGATGTTAGGATTAAAAGTCTTCTTTATGTTGTTTGAATTATTGATGCTCATGTTTGTTTTAATGGTGCACAGCTGGATTTAGTGTTGCTCATGAACTTCAAAGAAAATATGCTAAGTGTTTACTACTGTTAGTGCATAGTTACTACTGCTAGTGAATATTAGTACTGCTAGTAAAAATATGCTAAGGGTTTACTACTGCTAGTACAAAGTTACTACTGCTAGTTAATATTAGTACTACTCAAGGTTAAGACTGCTCAGAGATAAATTAATGCTGCTGAGGTTAATAAGTTAGTATTGTTTGTTGTTAGTACTGCTTATATGATATGTATTAAGTTATTTGTTTATAGAAAAGATTATGGATACTTAGGAAAGTATTGTAAGCCGACTAGGGCTCCTTTGTGTATAAAAGAAGGTCCTAGGGCATAAAGTTTGATATCTTTATCAATCTTTTGAAGTCTTAGACGTATAATTCATAGCTTCAAGGTCTTTGTAACCCTAATACTTTGAGAGTATTCATATTATTATCATTAATAATATTGGAGCTTATTTGTTGAATTGTATGTTCATTGAATTACTATTTTATTAATAATTCTTCTTAATATTAAAGATTAGATTTCGCATAATCTTTAATACATTCAAACACACTTTCTACTATAGTTGTATTAGATTTATCTAATATAACTAAACCTTAAACAAGCTTAAGGAATTCGATCTATTTAAGTGGGATCAAAAAGTGGTATCAGAGCTTGTTGAGAAGCTGTAAATAAGCAGAACCTGTTTTTGCTAAAAGATATGGATCAAGATTCTACACACATAGTGGCTGCATCCAAAGTTCTCATGCTCAAACCTGGTGAGTATGAGAGATGGAGGATGAGGATTGAATAATATATCCAGATGATAGACTATGCACTGTAGGAAGTCATAGAGAATGGTGCAACCTTGCCAAAAACAAAAATTATAGAAGGAGTTATAACAAAGATGCCTATTACAACTGCTGAAGAAAAGGCTTAGAGAAGATTAGAGGTGAAAGCTAGAAGTACTTTAATGATGGACATTCCCAATGAACATCAGTTAAAGTTTAACCCTATAAAAGATGCTAAGAAGTTGCTAAAAGCTGTTAAAAAGAGATTTGGTGAGAATGCAGCTACAAGAAAGACTCAAAGGAATCTCTTAAAGTAGCAATATGAAAACTTCATTGTTCTAAGCTCAAAGATGCTTGATCAAACTTTTGATAGGCTTCAAAAGCTTGTGAGTCAGTTGGAGCTTGATCCGTCCAAACTACACCTTAAAATATATAATATAATATAATAAATATAAAATATATAGTAAGAATAGTCTAAAAGCAGAATCAATGATACCGAGAAGTAGTATAGAGTGTTCCCGGGTCGTTTATCCCCAACGAGGCTGGAATGGAAAATCGATACAATCGAAGATTTGAGTTTGAAGGAAGGAATTAGTTTGGGAAGTTGAACAAGTCAAATTAGATAATAACGAACTAAAACGTTTAAGAAAAACCTAAAAATTATGAATTTAAGATAAAAAACGAAAGCACGAATCCCGAACAAAGGGGGAAAAACCTAAAATCTTTAAAAATAACCCTACGGAGAATTTTTCACTTCTAAACTACTCTACGGGACAAATAACGAAGAATGAAAAAGACTAGACCGAAAACGGAGTTCGTTTGACCCAAAAACGAGTCAAGACAAAAAAAACGCACCCGGACCGTTCTTTGAAAAGTAAAAAGTTGTAAAAATGACCCTACGAAAAATTTTATATTTTTCCTACAAACTAGATGCCAAAAGAAAATTTTCTAAAAAAGCAAAATATTTTTTTGATAATTTTTGTATTTTTTATGAATTAAATAAACTTTTAACGAAATTAAATCATAAAAAATATTAAACTATTTCGAAAAATTCTGAAAAATTTTCTAAAATTACTTTACACCTTAACAATCCTACGAAAAATGAAAAACACCAAGTTGCTTAACAAATAAGCCCCGAATAAGCTGTTTTCAGCTTATTATACTTATAAGCCAAAACGTGTATATATATTAATGCCCTTGAGTCTTTAACGAAAAAGACCCAAGGGCGCAGTGGTAAGAGTGTGTGTAAAAGGGGGACTGTATCGCTTGGTCCCGGGTTCGAGTCTTGCTCACCCGGGCCAAGTGTCTTTCCCCTTTTTTTTTCGAAAACTCAAAGAAGCAAAGTTGTTAAGCTCGTGGGGCTTAACAACTTTGTCTTCTACACCTTTTCACGAAAAGCACTCAATAAGCTTATAAATAAGCTTAAAGTGGACAGAAAGCTTATAATGGCTTAAAAGTGAGAAAAATGCTAAGTCTTGGGGCACTTTGGGGGCCCAATTGTCTTTCCCCTTTTTTTTCGAAAACTCAAAGAAGCAAAGTTGTTAAGCTCGTGGGGCTTAACAACTTTGTCTTCTACAACTTTTTCAGATAAGCACTAAATAAGCTGAAAAATCAGCTTAAAGGTTGACAGTA
Source organism: Tanacetum coccineum (assembly GCA_026074375.1). NCBI lineage: Eukaryota > Viridiplantae > Streptophyta > Magnoliopsida > Asterales > Asteraceae > Tanacetum > Tanacetum coccineum. The sequence continues at coordinate 102,805 of BQNB010001164.1, forward strand.
GCTTAAAGGGCTTTAAAGCTAGAAAATGCTAAGTCCTTTTGGACTTAGGGTCGAAATAAGCTAGGACTAAGGATTGGATAAGCTAAAAGGGCTAATTCTAACCTAAATAAGCTAAAAAGGGGTAAAGGCTTAAACTAAATAAGCTAGAACATAGCTTAATGGCAGAATCTAAATTGAGCTAAAAAAAAACTAAAAGGCTAAACTATTGGACAAATAAGCTAGGGAAAGGCAAAATAAGCTTAACACTTACCTAAGCTAACCTAAAATGCTATTAAAAGCTAAAAGGAGCTTATAAAATAAGCTGACTAAGCCCTAAGGTAAATAAGCAATCCTACACCTAAGACAAGCTGAAACAGCCAAAAGCAAGGTTTGGGCTTAAAAATAAGCCAACTAACAAGCTAAATAAGGTCTGAAACTTAACAAGCTTATACAAGAGCTTATAAGCTCTTAAAATAAGCCAAGAGATTGGGCTTAATAACACAATAAGACAAAGAAAAAGGGGCTTAAAATCTCCCCTTTGCACCAGGGGAGATTTAAGCTTAACTTGAGTAGCTTATTTGACAGCTTATTAAAAGCTGTCAAATAAGCTCAAATTGAAAAGTTAACTGAAAACAGCTAAAGTCTACTAGCTTATGGACTTGTGCAACAAGTTTTGAGCTTAAAAAAAAGGGTTTTACTTGCTGAATTTGATAGGTGAAAAAGGTCTTTTGGGCTTTTTAAAACTGCCACCAAAAGGCTTGGTGATTTTTTGACTTATAAAGTCAAAAGAACAAAGGTTGTTTGACAGCTCTTTAACACACAAAAAATGCACACTTTTTTTTGACACAACACTCAAAATCCAAGTGCTTAATTAAATAAGCACTTGGGATTTCTTAAAATACTCACAGCCTTGAAAATGGTTGTAAAAACTTTGGAAAACAATTTTAAACCTTTAAAACTTTTGAAAACAGTTTGAATGAGCTTAAAAGATTAAGCTAAATCTATTTTGATGACCTCAACCCAAAGACATAACTATTTTGACCCGTTTTCCTCTTAACCCAAACACCCCTTTAGTTTTCTATTTTTGGTTTTTTAGCTAAATTACAACTAAAATCTTAAAAGAAAAGTAGAACAGATTAATAATAAGGTATTTTAAAGATAAATAAGCAATAAGCACTTAAGAAATAAGCATATAAATAAGCTGATGAACAGTAAATTGAGAAAAACTTACAAAAATCCAATTGATAAGGTACCTAAGTCTATAATCCTAACACCCCTAGTCCATATATGTTCTGCATACAAACACAAACCATGGCTCTTCCAAGTCTTAGCCTTGCTCCATAATAACATCACAATTAGCTTTTTTAGACAGAATATTTAACCAAATTTTGCATTAATTCTTTAAAAAGAGTACAAGCTTTTAACCAGAATACAAACTTAAAACAACATTACAATGAGCTTAAAAAAAACTTAAAGATTACAATTTAGCTAAAAAACTTAAAAACTTTTTTATATCTATGGTTCTCCAAGTGCTTCTGTCTTCAGCCTTTTATAGCACAAGTATGTGCTTGTTGTGCTTCTTGTGAGAGTGCAAAGTCAAGCAAATCCTGTCCCTTGGTTTTTCTTGAAGTCCAAGCCGATTGATATAGACCCTTTGATTGGTTTTTGTGTGGGTTTGGATTGCCAACATGGCAATTGGGATTTGTGATAGGGATTAAGGGTTAATCCCTTGTGGTTAATAGTTGCAGGGTTTGAGGAGAAAACGAAGGGTAAAGACTGGCATGGGGGGAATACATCTTTTGGCGGGAAAAATTTGGTTTATAAAGGTTGGGGGTGACAGGGACGAGTTTAGGGATTGGGCAAAATTGGCCCCTCAAAGTTATATGGTTTATTGCATTCATCGTCCTTGTGGTTATATAACTTTGGGGACTTGGCAAGTTAAGTCCCCAAGAGTTATATAACACTTTGCATGAACCGTCCTTGGTTTGTTATAACTTCTAGGACTTGACAGTTTTAGTCCTTGGAGTACAACTTTGCTTCCATGGCAGTTTTCCCCCTTGTCTTTCTTTTTCTCTTTTCTTCTTATAATTATAAGTTTAGGGTTTGGCAATAAGATGTCTCTCCTGAATGAATTAGTTATCTAATTACATAAAACTAATTACATAAAACAGTGTTTCTAGAAGTGAAACTAATTACATAAAATAGTGTTTCTAGAAAACCATATCTAACATTTATGTACTTTACAGTTTACACTAAAGAGTAAAGACTATATATAGATAATAGATACCAAGTAAATAGAAGTTTAAAACCCACCCATTGTGGTACGACTTCTTTAGAAGTAGCAGGTAACTGAACCGGAAGCGATGGTGGATAGTGGTAAGAGTGATTATTTTGGATCCACGTATGGTGTATACTAGGAGTGGTCGGGCCATATGGATTCTCAGTCAGGGGATAAGAGCTCCATTGATGATGATTGTGAGCAGCAACAGGAGGTGGTATGGATTCTCAGTCGGGGGATAAGAGCTCCATATTGATGATGATTGTGAACATGAACAGGTGGTGGCTTATACAAAGCTTGAACCATGGCTAAAGACTGATTCCATATCTGGTTATTACCCGAATGTAGTTTATTAAGAACCAGGACTGTCCCATATGGTTTACACCTTGCTTGAGGAGATCTTACATGTTATGTTCACTAAAACAAACCTTGCGAAACCATCATTATTCATATCAGCATCCAACAAATCCTTAACCGTAATCTGCGCCTACAAAATTGAATTCGCAACCATAATATGAGAAGCCGTAGTACTAACCTGTGTACAAAACAATATGTTAAATTGACCGATTCTGAATTCAATATTGGCATATCTGATGAACACTTTTTCCATTAGAAACACCATTTTTTACCCCCTTATCATCTTGGTTCTGTCCTCCTCTGATTTCTTCAGGTAGTCTGCATAAAAAGCCATCATAAAACTCATGTTATATAACATGCTAACAAAATAAATAACTTTAAAACATGCGATACTTTTTGCAAAAAAAATATCCCACAATTCGAAGTGATCCTACTACTTACATTGGCAATAATTTGGTCAAGCATAAGAAGAGAAAGAGCCTCTCTCAAGTGGATCTTGTGAGCAACACCAGCCTTTTCAATAACGTGAAGACCAATTTCGTAGTTTTCACGATTGATATCCAAAGCCAGTACCTAAAAACATACGTTTCTAATATTTGTTATTTATTGTAACTTAGAATTATTATACTGATGGTAGTTAACATGACTTGATTTGAAAATATAATATGTAACGTAGAAATTTTACAAAAAGCAATTTTTCTTACCTTTCCATTATATGACAACGTGAATCATTAGTGAAAACAAAGAGATACCTGTAAGCAACACGTGTAGTTTGGAACACAACTTTCTTCCCCTCCCCAGAACCAAGTTCAACTGCTTATGCTGACGCTCAAAAACCATAATCTTAGAAATTTCGGCAGCGATTAATGATCGAAATTACAAAGCATTTTTCTTAATATCATGGAATTAAGCTGAAAAGAAGCAAATACCTTTAACATCAGACGGAGATAAAAGCTCCCAGCAAACAACTTATCAAATACAAAACTTTCGACAGATATTGAGTTGTTTCTATAACCGTATTCACCACTCGATGATAATTATACGGAGGGAAATAGCTAAATATCAGTACTAATTATATTTTAAATCAAAAGTTAAGAAAACCATACCTAGATGTCTGTGTTTAGCAGCGATGTGAAAGAGATCATACCCATTATCCACAACAACAAACACAGTTTATAGATGAAGATGCTTCAGAAACTGAGGAACAAACTAAAATCTTCAAAACAGACATTGGAACCAAAGGATCTAAAAAATAGAGTTACTTTTTGTTGAACGGGTTGGAAAAAAGACGTTTACCTGTCCCCTCCGTTAGAGCTTTCCTTAGTCCCTTCATTTCCTTAGCATCTTGGAACTGAAAGTTATGTCACAAAATGAAATATCAGTATCTGTTGGGATGTGGGAGTCGGATACACATGTTATACGACCAGAAATACGTGAGCCTATTGGGGCACGCACGTTAAGACACGAAGAGCGTTTATTAAACATTAATATATTTATTTATCATTAAGGTTTAATATGCTTCACGAAAAGTTTTAAATAACTGTTAGTTAACGTTATTATTTTATAACTAACTTAACGAATATTTAAATATATAAACCGAAGGGACTAAAATTGACAAAACCCGAACCCTAAGGGGTGCCTTATATTTGGCCGGGCCCTAAGGCTTCTAGAAGGGGTGTTTGGTTCAATTTTTGAGATAAGGAAGGAGAGTTGTTTTGTGATAAGTAAAGAATTATAGGTTTCCTACTTTGTGTAGGATTAGGGTTAGGTGTCTATATAAACACCCACCCCTAGCCTCATAATTCATTCATTCACAAAAACCTAAAAACCTAAAAAGATTTCGGTCATCTCTCCCTCACCAAAAACGATCGAGCTTAAACTCTAAAAGGGTTTTCGGTTCTACTCCTCCCTACCGAATTTGATTAAAACCCTAAAGGGTTTTTCGATTTCCTTTGTTTTCCTAGTCGACAACATACATACCCACTTAAGGGTTTTCGGTGTACTTGTTCTCCTTGGTTCGACAACAACAAAACTCCATCTAAGGGATTTCGATTTTTGGTTTATCCCATCACCAAATTTGATAATATCCCTAACTAGGGTTTATCGATTTTCGGTTCAAGCTCAAAGCTTGTTTCAGGTTTCTACCTCAACCGATTTTCTGTTCAAACCTTAATTAGGGTTTCCGCATTGTTCACAAGTGGTCGGGGTGGGGGGGGGGGGGGGGGGGGGGGAGGGAGAGGTTCGTTTTGACAACCGAAGAACAACTACTAACTCCGGACGTCTTTATTTAGATTGCATGTGCTTGAAGGAATCACTTAGACAGCTCAAGAGCGAAAACAACGACACATCTCCTCTGAACCTAACCCCATAAAGACGTTAAGAAGGTGTCTTTAAGGTCGACGGTTCAACCAAAATGAACAGCCACTCACTTAACCGATCAAGATGATTGCGCGTAGATCTAGTAGCGACGCTCACTCAGAGAACCTCGACCCCATATTATATGACAGAGCACAGAGCCCAGATTGACCCAAAAACCAGAAGACTCTGGTCTCATGACGCGTTTTATATCTCATGGTTCTACTAGATTGTGTTCTTGTATTTTAAATTTCCTAATGTTGTGTTGTATTTCTTATGTCTTGTCTATTCGTTATTAATATTATGTTTGAGTATTAAATAAAAGTTGAGAGTTATTCAGTAATAGTATAAACACACACAAAACACAAGCGCAAAAAAAACCGACCAAACCGGTTCAACCAGGTTAACCGGACACTGAAGCTGATTTAACACCGGCAAACCGCTTTCAACCTCAACCGGTAAGAACACCAGTTTCCAACCGGTTCTGGTTTTTGGCAAACCGTTTTTTCCTCCGTGTTGACCGAAACTGGTTCCTGTTTGACCCAAACCGAACCGATCTGGTTAACCGGTTTGCGCACGACTACTGGGCCCTAAGGCTTCTAGAAGGGGTGTTTGGTTCAATTTTTAAGATAAGGAAGGAGAGTTGTTTTGTGATAAGTAAAGAATTATAGGTTTCCTACTTTGTGTAGGATTAGGGTTAGACACTGCTCGATCTAAACAACCCACACCCAACACCGCAAAATTCCATGGTCAGTCAAAAAACCCTAAAAAAAACCTAAAAAGATTCGGATCCTCTCGTCCCTCACCAAAAACGATCAAGCTAAGAAACCCTAAAAAGGTTTTCGGTTCTACTCACTCCCTACCAAACATCGATAAAACCCTAAAGGGTTTTTCGATTTCCTTTGTTTTCCTAGTCGACAACATACATACCCACTTAAGGGTTTTCGGTGTACTTGTTCTCCTTGGTTCGACAACAACAAAACTCCATCTAAGGGATTTCGATTTTTGGTTTATCCCATCACCAAATTTGATAATATCCCTAACTAGGGTTTATCGATTTTCGGTTCAAGCTCAAAGCTTGTTTCAGGTTTCTACCTCAACCGATTTTCTGTTCAAACCTTAATTAGGGTTTCCTGATTTTTGGTTCGAGCTACAAGGGTGGTTTTGGTACTAGCTACAAGAGAAGATAACACTTAGTGTTTGAGAGACGTGAAGTAAAGACTAGCATCTTGACGTATTTGTTTGATGTGTTGTGTGAGCAACCGTAGAGGTGATAACTTAATCACTAAGATTCAAGATAAAGATTCTCTTTAATTGACTTTAGTCATTAATCAAAGGTTAGTCTTTCTTACTTTATTTGTGTGTTAATTCTTAATATCAAACAAGATCCACCCGTTGCATACTCGTAGTAAATGGTTTACCTAGTTATAAAATCCTAATCGTATCTACCAAGATTAAGCTGAATTTTCCATTTAACATATTGACATTGAAGAATGATAATCATATTCTGAACCAATAACAATATTTTTCTCTCTCCCTGATGTAGCTATTTTCTTCTTAGTTTCAGCAAATTTATATACAAAATCTTAAATGCACACTCAAGTGTGCTTTTTTCTCTCCCTGGTGTAGCTATTTTCTTCTCAATCTCAGCAAATTTTTATATACAAAATCTCAAATAGGCTGATATGGTATGCGTAAACCTTAAACGGGTCAAATAACAGTTTTTAAGCAAAAGGAAAACTAAATAAATACTCCTAATAAGCAATCCCAAACACCCACGTCTTCTATATTCACAATTTTTAGGCACATAACTAACCCAAAAAACCCTTATAAAGTCAAAAACTTGATTAACATAAAAAAGTAGCATAAACATCTGACCTCATTCATTTTCTGTTGTTGTCTTCCTCGTATGTGTTTCCTGACGTCGAACCTTCTATTATCCATTGAATAAACAATATCAATACTTTAACCTACAAGTAATTAGCAACGTATAAAGGATTAAACAATATCAATAATTTAGTAACTTTGATGGAAACTAAATTATGAAATAGAATAAATCAAAGAATGATAATCAAGAACCTAACAGGGTTAAAAAAGTATGAAAAATAATTCATTTAACAGGGATATGAAGAATCCAGATAATAGGAGTGGATAGGTGAAGGGGGAAGGAAGGGACGATAGACAGGTGGAGATACACTTGGTGTGTGTTTTTTGTTAACGAAAAGAAAGAAAGAGATAAATGGGGCGGGCTTATCATTTGGGCCAGTTGAAACCGGGTCATGGACACCCGGATAGCAAAAAATGAGGTTCCACCGGGTATCTTCATAATTGTATAGATTAGAAATATAGTTATAATTAATGAGATAGTTCTTGAAATACTTTCACTTTTAAATTATATAGATGTTAAATGCTTTTGCACCTAATGCATAAAAGAAACAAAAAAATATTGTTTTAGTAAAAACTATTTAGGGAAGTTATCATGTTAGTGGATATGATGCTAAATGACCATCTATACTATCTATAAAGCATATTCACACAAATCTTGAATGTGGAAAAGTGAAAACTTAATTTCCATTCTTAGAAAGTTCAATGTTAGAGACTTTAATGGCTGGCATCCATGCGTGGCATTAATATGTATGCGTCATTCTTAGAAAGTTCAATTCTGTATGCGTCATTGATTGTATGCGTCATTGATTGTTACAAATTTTGGTGATTGAAACAAAATTTTGGTAATTAACCAATTAGTATCATTAATGATATTTATCTAGGTTGACCCATTGGCGGTTTAAAGACCCTATATAAACAATCAATTTTCTCATTCACTCTCTCTAAAACACACACAACACCAGACTCCCCTTTTTCTCTCTAACCAACGTCGGCTGCCGCCCCATCACCATCGGTTGCACCCACCACCACCGCCCGTCCACCTCACTCTCTTGAATTCATATCACAAAACACTATCACCATCCTCACCACCAAAACTCCCACCACCGCCGGACATCACCACGTCGTAGATCACCACCGCCGTACCTCACCACTACATGTACTTCATCATCATCCGATCTCACCAACCATTACAGCACATGCCAACCTTCAACAATATCTATGATCTACCGCGATCTGATGTAGATAAGCTTTAACAAACCCTTAAAGATGATGAAATAATCGACTTACCACCATGTCCCGTCCCCGAAATCATAACCACGACCACCCTCTCCCGTTGACTGGATTGTAAATACAGCATGCTATTGGTCGTGTATCGTATATGATCACGTATGCGGGTTACTTACTGGTAGGGTTTGCTGATCTAAAATCGTCATCGAATTATTCGGGTTTTTATATTCAAGGAGATCATACATGTATTAGCTTTCAGTGGGAACTTGAAGGGTACCAGAGTCGCCGCCACCTAAATCTTGTCTTTACCTAAACCGATCTATTCACAAGACCGTAAACACCACCAGAAATATATGGTGGAGATTGTGTTTTGTCCTCAAATGTTTCCAACACCATCGCCTCGGATCTGAGTCAATGTATATATGTTGATTATGATGTATGAGTTTCTTTTGTGGTGATGAATTTTGATTCTAATGTATCAGAATTAAATTTTAATATATAAGCTCCAATTCATTTTTATGTATACGTCAGTTGTTTTTAATTGTGTATGGTATAAATAAGCTTTATCAAGCTCTTTAAATTATATTTATTTGTTCACTTGTACGTCAATCTTGTGGTAGTGTATCATTGATTGATGTAATAGCTTGTGCTTCCGGAATATGTATGGTTTATAGATCTATCTTTGTTTTTTATGTAGATCTAAAGTTTTGAAGGATTTTACAGATTTAAAGGTAATAACATTTGTCTTAAATTTTGTTTCAACATTGGCTTTAAAGGTTGAATGTTTAAACCCAAACCCATATTTTTGGAAATAAACATTGGCTGTACAATTTGAATCGGCTGATGTGAAATTTAAGAAAGTTGAAAGTTGAAATTGGAAACTAAATTAGGTTGTAAAAGCTGCTTGAAACTAATCGAATTCATTTAGGAAAGTGGAAACTAATACAATAAGCATTGGCTATCAAAATCTTTTATATGTAGTTAAGATAATACACTTAATATTTTATTTGACTAATTCTTAATTGCAAAAGAAAATCAGTTATTGCATTTTTGATCTTCTCAGTTTTGTTATTAATTCCGAATTTCATGTGATTTGGAAATCAATGTCAGTAATATACTAATGCATTCTTTTAATGCTTTGCTTAATTGTTAATTTGGTCTAATATGCCTGAATCATTTCCTACATCATCTTTGAATTTTAAGCCTTATATAATGCAACACTAATTGGAAAAAAAAATCAAATCCCAGTTTCCAATCATAAACATCACCCAAGCGAGCCTAATTTTGTTTTCATCAGGGAAAAGATGGGACAAGAAACGACTACCGAAAACCTTGAGATAGCAACATTTGCTCTTGAAGCACCATTTAAAATCTTTGATCATGATGGACATCCTAAGAGAACTAGTATAATAATCTTTATATTTAAAATTCAATTTATTATTGTTGTCGATATTAAATGAGGAGTCTGATGTTTTTACTGATATATGGACATTTTTGTTGTAATATACAGACTGTTTTTACGTACTGATATATGGCTGAGCTCGGTTGGATAGTTGGACCAACCGTGCTCTTTCTTTTCTTATTCATGCCTTACTACGCTTCATTCCTTCTTGCTACGTGTTATCGGTGTGGCGATCCTATTACCGGGAAAGGAATTATACTTTTGTGGAGGCTATTGAGAATATCCTTGGTACTTTATTTGTAAAGTTTTAATGATTATATCTTTTAAATTTGACGACTTAATGGGTGATATTGATATGTTTCTTGAACTTATTTATTAGATAGATCTCAAGTCAAATTATGCGGTTCATTCAATATTTTTTTTAAAAATTCGAATGTTGGTAAAATTGGATTGATGGTAGCCAAATGCGTACAATATCTATTTATATTTGTTGTGTATCGATCTCTAAATTTGCATTAACTGACCCATTACCAATCAATCTAACTATGATGAATTTGCATTAACAGAAGCATTTGCATTAACACAACCATTAGCCACTTAATTATATATATGTCACCATGCTCATCTATATAGTAACTAGCCAGATTTGTGGTTGCATTATGATGTTTGTTTGTGCATTTACATTTTGATCTTTTCACGTTATTTTGAACGTTACACTAAACACTTATCACAATATCGCGTATCATTAATTGTCTGCTGCTAGGGTTTTCCGCCGCTATACGCGGGTACTCGCCTAGTTTTTAACAAATCCGTTTAACAATTCAAGGGGTTCACGAGAAAGAAGAATTACATGCCTACGAATTAGCTGAAAGGCAATTATATTTGACTTACACATGACAGATTTCTTACTAATTTCCTAGCATGTTCATACAATTTCATTATGTTCTATTGTTCCCTAGATGATATATATTTCTTTCTGGACAACGATGTTACATAAGAATTCTTTTGTAACGTTTTAGTCACTGACGAAGCCATTATCAATTTATCATGCAAAAAGGACCTGTTAAATTTAGTCTTGAAATACACACGTATCATTTTTAATGATAATGTCCTAAAATGTCATTTAACTGTTCCTCTTTCTTTTCATCTTTTTTACTTGTGTTTTGTCACCACAATGTTCTTTTACATCAAAATATCATAGTAATGACAACCTTATATGTACGTTTTTTACACACTTTTAGAAAATACAATATTTTTTTATCAGTTTATTCAGACTTATACATGTGCAAGAAATATTTACATTTAGAGCATCTCCAGGGTGAAAACTTCATCAAGTTTAGCATTCCTAACTCATGACACATAGAATTTTATAAACTTTCACTTTTATAAACTTGTTATTTTACTCAAACTTAACAAGTCCGTAGTTGAGTTCCATTAATTTTTCCCTCTCTTTCTTTAGGTTCATATGAACTTCATTTTCTCTCTCTATATAAACATCTTAAAATTAACGACTCCAATGGAACGATTATATAAATCAATTCCATGTCACCGTGAACAAGCTTTATGGACTTGAAGATGCTCATATTATATGTTGTGGCGATATGAGAAATCATAAGAGTGAAGGGTGATCCATGCCATTCGTTCGCCATTGTCGAAAAATGGTATCAACGGCGCCGCCGTAGGTCACCGGCATTGGCGCCGTTGACGCTTCATTAATAGAGATGCCAGACGTATCACACGCATTTTTTGTATTTTTTTTCCTTTTAAATTTTGAAATGGAGGAGCGTATATGTAACGGATATATTTAAAAAAACACATTTTTCCAATATAAATACCCACTTTTATCAAACACATTACATATAATTAACCAACTCAAAAAATAACTACAAATTCATATACAATCTCATATTTCCTTCAGAAAAATGTCTCATCAAAACACCGATTGGCTACTTAACAATATATTCAATACGTCTTCTTCGTCCGCTAATTCCAACTCCCCATCACCCGCAACAACGTCATCCGCACATACATCTCAACACCCGGTCATACGTCTCAATTTCCTGGCCATTCGTCTTAGTATCCCGACTATCCTTCTCAATATCTCGCCCATTTGTCCCAAACCCAACGCCTTCTTACCTACCGCAATATGTAACCCCGACGCCATATATTCCACAACCATCGTACGCACCGCCCATGAACCAAGATTAATTTAACTAAATGGCGTATATACAATACCAACAACAACAAAAATTTAATCAAATGAATCTCGGTACTTCTTCACAACCACGACAACAACGTTTACTCGACACACCACCATACTCACCGACACAAGCTTCACAATCTGTGTCCTCTCTCGCCAGAAAAGCCAAATCGAAAGCCAAAGGAAGAAAACCTCGTCCAAAGAAAATCGATGTGACACATACCCGTTGGACACAAGAAGAAGAAAAACTTTTGGCTGAAACGTTCTTACAAATTTCGGAAGACCTACAACTTGGCATCGACCAATCTCATAAGACGTTTTGGGGTAAAGTTACTAGTGAATACAACCATCATGCAACCGTCCAACGTACAAAGGATATGATTACGGGAAAATGGACAACTTTGACACGTGATTGCAACAAATTCGTCGCGATTGTCGACGAAAATGCGCGGTTGAGTGGTGAAAATGACTCAACGTGGCAAGCTCGTTGTTACAAGACATTTGTCCAACTTTGGGGGTCTCCATTTGTCCACTATGATGCGTGGGATGTTTAGAAATATCACCACAAATGGCGTGGTGCCAAAGCCGTTAGACATGGAAGACGCGTGCGTACGGCTAATGACCTTGAAGAGCGAACGAGCTATTTCGAGACGACACAATACCACGTCCTCCCGGCAAGCCAAGTCCTAGCAAGAGTCAAAGATCCGACTCGTCTAGATCGGCGGGATCATCTTCGACGAGAAAAGGTCCCGAAGCTTTTAAGGAAATGGTCCAAGAAGGGTTGCGGATTGAACGTGAAAAAAATTGGATTTTATCGAATCGCAAAAAAAATTCGAGGAAATTAAGTTTCTTAATTTTAGTACTCATAGGATGAGGTCAGAAGATGCGGCTAACGTCGAACGCCTCAAAGACGAGATCCGAGCAAAACATTTTCCTCCCTCACAACATGCGGCTAGCCTGTAGTTTTTATTACTAGTTGTATCGTAGGTTTTAATATTTGTCATATTTCTATTTCATTTCGTTTCGTATCGTACTTCGTTTCGTATTTTAATATATTGTAATTCAATTTTGAGTTTATGTTAAACTAAAAAGAAAAAAAAAGTTGTACGAATACATGTTATTGGTATGTTGTGGGGAAAGGGGTTTTTAGTTATTTGTGTGTTATTGAGAGGGTGCTGAGGTGCCTCTGATTTAACGCACAAATAATATGTTATTCGTACTTAGGTCACCCTCCACTCTGATCAATATACACTTTTAATTGTAGAAAAACTTTTGCATACATATGTGTTGCAATTCTAACCCTTGAATTTATTTAATTGTACTAAAACTGTTGCATACATATGTGTGCAATTATAACCATTAGAATTTATGATTAAACTACCTGAGTCACTGTGTTTATAAAAATGTTTCATTCTAGTTTGGTCCACCACTCTTTCATACCTATGTAAGGTGCTGAGGTACGTCACATCAGGGAAGTCGGCCATAAGGTCTTACGTTTTACTACGGTCACCAGACTAATCGCCCTATTTTTGAGGTTTAGAGCTCTTGCCGTCTGATTTAACGCACAAATAATATGTTATTCGTACTTAGGTCACCTTCCACTCTGATCAATATACACTTTTAATTGTAGAAAAACTTTTGCATACATATGTGTGCAATTATAACCCTTGAATTTATTTAATTGTAGTAAAACTGTTGCATACATATGTGTGCAATTATAACCATTAGAATTTATGATTAAACTATCTGAGTCACTATGTTTATAAAAATGTTTCATTCTAGTTTGGTCCACCACTCTTTCATATCTATGTAAGGCTGGACGCAATAAGGGAGTCGGCCATAAGGTCTTACTCGGTCACGACTAAGTCGCCCTATTGTGAGGTTTAGGTTGCCAAGGTCGGTCGACTTAAAAATTGGAAAACTAGGTTGTAGGCACGATCGACAAATGTGCATGTATTGTGTGTGTGTTTTGTGTTATTGTGTGTGTATTTTTAATAAATTATTATTTTTTGGGGTATGTTTTTTGTAGTGTAGGTCGCCTTATTGAGGCTAAAAGAACGTCTGTAAGTCGTCGGAGAAAAAAAATTGACGTGGCAGAAAAAATATAGGTCATCCAATCTCCTCAATAAGGAAGACTAAGTTGTATTGGATTTGATTGCTTTTGAACCACTACACAATCATGATCACTTCCTAATCCATTTTTGAAATGCATAAAATTCATAATTAACTGATATTAACCTAACAGGTCAATAAACATGTTTATTTAACTAAAACAGTGAATATTATGGATGTCAAGAAGGTAAGTTTTCAAATTTAAGGTAAATATCAATAGCATTGTCTATTCTCAAACCACACATTTCTTTTTAGGAGTGTGCAAAAACAGGTTATCCAACGAGAGTATCGAGTGCTCGTCAAACCATAACTGGACCAACTTCTTATAAAACTGTCAAGATAGTATTCGAAACGAGTATTTTTCTTCAAACTTGAAACAATAATGTTTTCTTTTTCTAACTTTGGTTTCTATATATTTGCGGAAAACCAAACCTGGCCATTACAACTTACTATATGCGATTTCAATTTTACGCTCAATTTCATAGCACGTAGTACATCATAAAGAACCTAATGGTCTAGAAATTTAAACGCACAAACATAAAGTACTGTGTAGTAGGTTATGATAACATCGATTGAAACAGGAAACAAGAAAATAAATACATCATAAATAAACTGAAAACTAAAAAGAAAATACAATAGTACAACTTTCTATATATGGTAAGAAATAGTGACTAGAAACGGAACAGAGGAGCCAGTGTACGTATTAGTAGAAAATGATGGTTGGGTCACAGCAACACTCGTCAAGCAAACAGCAGCAACACAGAGCTGCCAGACTGCACAAAAATTATCAATTTATGATCATATATTTAATAATTAATTTACTACTTTTATGAGTGAAAAAATTTGAAACGCCAAAACAAAAAGGAACTTAAAACACACAAAACAAAAAAATCTTATCTCATTTTGATATGGACATAGATAAGTCATGACTATTAATCAATAATAATAAGTAAAAAAATAAAGAGGGAACATTTACCAGCCTTCAAGAAAACCCTGATTATTTCTCGGAGGAGGCGCGGCTGCATACTGTGGCGGCGCCATCACCGGTGGTCCTTGATAATATCCTCCACCTGTTGCATACGATATTTGCTAAGATTAAGATTAAGACTATTACACTGTATTTGTTTCTAAAGATAAATATTGGATGTTAGTAGTACAAGATTATGTTAACATAAATAATAATACGTACCTTGAGCAGGGTAAGGGTAAGCATATTTAGGTTCATTCATGATTGTTAGTGATATACGATATATGAATGTTGTGGTGTGGTTGTGTTAATTTATAGAGCAAAAAGGGTGATATCTATTATACTAAAAGATTGAGCCCTTAAATTTAATGGGGCTGTATCTTTAAATGATTTGTCTCACCCAGAGAGCCATAAGTACAAAACTTTACTGCATACATTGATAAGCATCTTGAGGAGTACCTCATGCTTCCATGATTATATCGAAAAATATGTAGAGTTTTTACATTTAATGCAGCAGTATTAATGAGGGAGGGACCATTTGTGTTAAAGTATTAATGAAGGAGGCGAGGATCATATGTATTCCAAGATTATGTATCTTTTTTCTCAATTAGCTAAACCCTAATCCCTAACACTATAAATAGGGGGTCCCTAAACCATCATTTTTCATCCCATACCTCTCCCTCTCTTCTCTCTATGTCGAAATTAGGAATCCCATGAAATGTGGAACCCGGTAATTTCGGTCCATTCGACCGTGGTTTGAATTCTCTTTTGATCGAAAATTAGGATCCCCCCCAGTGAAAGGGCAACCATGAAAATTCCGTACAAATTCAGGTTTATAGACTTTGGGTTTAGGCCTCAAGCTTTAGGCTTTTAGAGGCTTTAGAACCTATTGTTTCTTTGATTGTTAAGAGATAAGTCTTACTCTCTCTATCCTTAGGCTCCGAAATTAGTGATCCACATGAAAAGGAACCTGAAAATTTCGGTCCAATTCAGAACCCATGATTCGGGTATTCCCTTTTGGTCGAAATTAGGAATTCCCATGAAAGGGAACCCGAAATTTTTAGGGTTTAGGGTTTAGGGTTTAGGGTTTAGGGTTTAGGGTTTAGGGTTTAGGGTTTAGGGTTTAGGGTTTAGGGTTTAGGGTTTAGGGTTTAGGGTTTAGGGTTTAGGCTTTAGGCTTTAGGCTTTAGGCTTTAGGCTTTAGGCTTTAGGCTTTAGGCTTTAGGCTTTAGGCTTTAGAACTTTTTTTCTTTGTTGTTATAGATAAGTAATTTATGTGTGTGTTCCATTAATGTATATATTGTGTAGGCTTCAAGTTGTGTAACACAAGCTTTGCATATTGTACAAATCAATGTGAATAAATGACATGATCAATAGTATACTAAAAGATTGAGCCCTTAAATTTATTGGGGCTTTATCTTTAAATGATTTGTCTCACCCAGAGAGCTATAAGTACAAAACCCAACTGCATACTGAAACTCAATATCATGGAGTATTAATGATTAGTGATCAATGCATTTTTACATGTGAATTCAATTATGTGCAACTTTTAATCTTTTTAGCATCTCATTATCTCCTTAACAAACTTTATAGTTTCAGTTATTAAGAGTCGTAATAGAAAAATTAGAGTCGCACCGTTTTTATGATTGGTAAAGTTAAAGTCGTAAAGTAAAATAAAGACGTCTCTCGATTATTCTTTCTCGTTTTTCTATTGGTCTACATCAATTATTATTATCTGTTTACTTTTAATTTTTGGTGATGTGGTTATATTCCTTTGACACTTCAATGTCAAGCTATATCAGTATATCCCCTTGGACACTTTGTTGTAACATTTTTGTCCAAGACCAATATATTATATCGTTTGAAAAGAATAAAGATCATAGTTAAAGGCTCGAGAAAATGGTTAGAAAGTTGAACAGGAAAAGCGTTTTATGCTACTCCTAATCTTGGAATATATTCGAAAACCAATGTTACTAAAGGAAGTCTTAAAATGCTAATATTCGCCTTCAAGATAAAAAGTTGAAAATATTATCAAGTAATAGTAATTGCTTTGACTAATATTTATCCACTTAACCGGCTCAAAAAAAAATTTATCTAACACTTAACTATCGGCCGTTAAGAGTCGCTGCATCTATTCTACCCCGTTAAATCTCTTCATCTGACGGCCGTCATGAGCCGCTTCTATCATCTCAAAAAAAAGGAAGCAAGTTTTTCACAATCATCACAAAGTTATCTACTGCATGTCACATTTAAGGACTTTAAAGACTTTATTTTTTTGTTTTCTATCCGGTGCTAGATCTTCATCAATAAAATTGTTATAGCATTAATGTTTTATTTATTTTATCTCCAAAGTCCGAGCTTTGAGAGTCGACTTCACCGATCGGACTCAGGTGTCTAATTAATTAATAAAAAAAAATAACTTATATAAGATGGAGTGTAGGGATAAATGTTAGTCAATAGCCATTACTATTTGTTTGGAATTAATATTAGTGAGTCATGCTTGACTCTTATATTTACTCTTTGTTAATCGTTATAGGATTAGTCATCTCATTAGTTGTACATTTAATATTCTCTAGTTGTATTGTAAGTATATTTTGGGCTCAAAAGCCCATCTCCTCTTTGGTAATGAGTATATGATACCTTGTAATCGATCGTGAGCAAATATATCAAGGACATTCAAATTAGTCCTTCCGGGTTTTCTATACTTCAGTTATTGTATCTAAGACATGGTACGTCTTGAGACATGAACTCAATCATCAAGACGCCGCTGACCCGACTGCTCTACCACTCCCGTCAAATATTTCCTCCACCGTTTGTGACCATAAACGATACTCGTTAAATATTCTTAATAATTTAAAACAAATTATTTATAAAAAGGCTATAATAAATTTATCATCTACTAACAGACCTCTTTATAAGAATCATATGTCTCTCATATCTTCTAGTCTCAAAACCTATACTGTATCGGAGTCTGAGCCGCTTTCTAGTCTGTCTCCAAAAAGAAATCAAAATCTCTCTCCCTCTTTATTATCAAAACCCTAGTTGTCGCGCTCACCATGAGATACACCCCCCCAACTAAATTTCAAAAAAAATCTCTATATCACTAACGACTTATCGGCCGTCATGAGACCGTTTCTTCCTTTAAAAATATGACTTGTCTATTCTCTCCACAAAAAAAATTGTTATTAAAAAAAATCAATCTGAACCTCTATCAAGTTTCTTCTCAGGATTTCTCTCCGTTTGCAAGTTTAACTCTCTCCACAAAAAAAATTTGTTATTAAAAAAAATCAATATGAACCTCTATCAAGTTTCTTCTCAGGATTTCTCTCCGTTTGCAAGTTTAACTCCAGTCGGATCGAAGACCTCCGCTCCAACTGCGGGGGAGTATTAGATGAATATATTAAATGAGTTGATAATATTAGTGAGTCATAGTTGACTCTTATATTTGGTATGATTATATTATCCTTGTCATGCTTTGTTGTAAATTAGCTATAGGCTTTATCTTTATCTTGGCTCAAGCCTATCTCGTGTATCCTATATATACTGTATGTTTTATGAAAATAATCAAGGACGTCAATTAGCCTTCCGGGGTTTTCTATCTTCCAATAGAAAAGCGAAAGTCTGGTTTTAGCGAAAGTTTGATTAAGAGGTTGTTTGAGATTGCATTTCGCTACCATAATTTCATAAAACTAAATATATCGTTTTAAATTATCGGAATTAAACCTAAACACTATCAAACTCTGTTATCTTGGTGATATGATACAAGACGAGTAACAATTAAACAGTAGTGACATAATCACATAAATACCAATATATATGGTATAAAGTTTTCTTGTCTTGCATAGTTGCATGAATGAAGATGCATATTAGCCCATAAAATGATATATCTATAATACTTAAAGATTGGGTACATTTATTTATTGTGGAGGCTTCAAGAGGAATAACTCACGCTTTGAGAATTATACCAAAAAATTCATATTATAAACAGCTTCATTGTTAAATGGGTGTGAATTAAATGCAAGGGGATATGAATGGTATGTAATAGCAATGTGATATGAGGAGGCTTTGGAGTTATAAGAATACAAAGTAACGGCCCATGATCATTATAAATTAGACAAGAAGCATTTTGGCTGCCAGGTATCTTAAAAGCAGCCTAAAGATAAGCTTTTTATTATAAAAAGTGAAATGATGATCTGAGTAATTGATTGTCTGAACCGACTTCATTCCTTCCACCCTTAAAAGAAAGAAAGAATCATCTCCTTTACCCAACCACCACCACCCCCTTATTTTTTAATCTTTCAAGAAAAAAAACAAAAAAAAACAATGTCTTCTCCAAGCAAACGCAGAGAAATGAATTTGATGAAGCTGTCATTTATAAAAATTTCATCTTTTCTTTTTGTTGGGTATATAAAGATTGTAACTTTATTAATTTTTGATTGACAAGATGATGGACGATTATAAAGTTGAAATGATGAATAATGGTATGCATGAATTTTATGTTCTTTTTCCTGGTCCTAAACAAAGTATGTTTCTTCTTAATCTCATATTATAATCATTTTGTTGGTGTTTATTACAAGTATGTATAGATTGATTCATGATGAAAATGTCATCTTCTTTGCTCAATCATGTTATTCAGGGGGTGTTTGGGGTAAGCTTTAAGCATTCTTAAATTCAGCGTATGGACTTTTTTTCACTATTAAGCTAAGTGTATCTACTAAAATGAGTTTTACCTATATTACACTCTTTATATGTGGCTTATCAGCTTATTAAAATAAGCCAGAACCATACGCCACAAAATAAGTTTATATAAGCCGAAAAGTTTCAAAATAAGTCACAAAAAGTGAGCTTATGAAACATAAGCCACAAACCAAATCAGCCTTATGCCCGCTATATAAGCCGAAACAAACACCCATAAGCTAAAATCAAATAGCTATTAAGCTCTAACAAACACCCTTATTTATGTTGTGATAACACTATAAGTTATTCGACACATTAATAAGCATGCCCAAACACACCCTAAAGTATGTCTTTTTACCCCATTTCTTTATTTGTTTTGCTGATTTTTAGTTTTAGTAGAAGTATATATTGTTAAAAATTAGTTACATAAAAAGAAGGCATCGTTGATGGATTCTGTATTGTAATTAATAGCAGTTCCATAACATGTAAGTTGTACTAGCTCCTCTCATTTAGCCTAAATTAGGACAAGGAGTTGTATGTTTATACATTTTATGAGCAATTCAATCCTTCTGTCATAAGATTACCAGCATAAGAATGGTCACAAGTTTGGAGTCGGGTAGCTATCTGTTTGTGTAGGTCAATCGGTTTACCGTCTTCATTTGCATGTTCTTGCCGGAAGATAGCTGAAATGGACACCAGGCTAATGTGAGGTTCAAACCATCATCTCACTGCTTTTCTTTTTGTTTCTTTGTTTTTGTTGTGAGTTGAAGGAACACACCCTAAAGTATGTCTTTTTACCCCATTTCTTTGTTTCTTTTGCTGATTTTTAGTTTTAGTAGAAGTGTATATTGTTAAAAATTAGTTGTAGAAAAAGAAGGCATCGTTGATGGATTTTGTATTGTCATTAATAGCGGTTCCACAACATGTAAGTTGTACTAGCTCTTCTCATTTAGCTTAAATTAGGACAAGGTGTTGTATGTTTATACATTTTATTAGCAATTCAATCCTTCTGTCATAAGATTACTAGCATAAGAATGGTCACAAGTTTTGAGCCGAGTATGCTATCTGTTTGTGTAGATCAATCGGTTTACCATCTTCATTTGCACTTTCTTGGCGGAAGACAACTGAAATGGCCCCCTGGTTAATGTGAGGTTCAAACCATCATCTCACTGCTTCTCTTTTAGTTTCATTGTTTGTGTTGTGAGTTGAAGGAGTAAACGGAGGTTATGTTCTTTTGCAGTGATAGGGTTGAAGTTGTAAATGGTCTGACCTTATCTTGGTATCTGGCATATTCGGTATTGGACTTTTTTATCCGGAAAGTTGTATGAATCGTTTTTGGTTGATTGATAGATATGAAAGTTGTGAAGAAGAATGAGTTTATAGCAGACAGTGACTTAACCAAAAATTAGCCTCCCTTCATCACTCAAGTTATAGGACACCCCCGGGTACAAAACAGTACTGCTAAATTTGCTAAACATATTGAAAAGTGCGTCAAAGCTTATTGAAGAGCAATGAAGGGATTTGGCATAAAGCTTCATAGAAATGCCTGTTTTCTAAAGTTGTAACCTTTTTAAATCCTGAAGGAATAAAAAAGTTTACTACTTTGATTTTTTACCAGATTAAGAATTAGTATTTGGTATGTGCTATTTTACACATACCTTTTACCTTATATAACGAGCCCAAACAGCCAAAAACATGTGAAAAATACTATGTATTTGCTTGTTTTTGTGTTTGTGTATGTGCAGGTACGGATATTAAAGAAATGGACAAAATAAAGACAAAACCGGACAAAAATGAACACGAGAACGGAAAGAGTGCACAAGAGCCGGGAGTTTGTAAGCCAAGGTCAACAAAAGTCAATAAAAAGTCAACTTTGGTCAACTCACAAGATGACAAAACCTTGAAAATACCAAAATAACCCTTAATGTTAAATCATTTTCACTATAAGTCCTTAAATGAATAACACCGTTAGTCCTTTTATATTAAAAGACTAATGATCGTTAAGTCTATTATAAACCCAAAACCATAAAACCCTTTAACTGAGCCCAAGACCAAAACACCAGCCTAAAACCTTTTACTAGCCCAAGTCAACTCTTACTAAAACTCAGTCAAAGAAAGAAAAGAAAAAAGGCGTATATCTTTTCATAGTTACTGTTCATCACCCCTAACCTCAGGGTAAACCAGGGTCGAGTAAGCTTAACCATGGAGGTTTGAAGTCACTTTCAAGCAATGACGCTCCTCTAAGTCACATAGAAGGCATGACACTCTCAACAGACTGCCAGCCTGGCAATCCGCACTCCCACACTAACAATCCAACGACCAAGATCATTTTTTGAGGAATTTACATCAAATGAAGGGCTTGGATATATTGCTTGTAGATTACTCAACAATTCACACGCAGAGAAAGCACACCTCTTGCCTATATAAAGAAACCTCCTCACACAGAGTTCAATATCTAGCTTAAGAGTAGGAGTAGGGTAGCTTATAGTTTAATTTTTCAGCTTAAAGGTTAATTTCATGTAATTTACCTTTTCACGTATTATAATTCTTAAAAGTTTCAATAAAACTCAGTTTCATTTAATTTCATGTTTTAATTCAAGCTCTTTCTTAATGCAATTCTGTTTAAATACATCATAAGCTCCTCATAAGTTCCTTTTAAGCTACTCTTACTACTCTAGCTTGTTATACTCAGTTAAGCTTTTAAAAGCTTAACTGAGCTTTGTTAATGCTTAATTCATCCCTAAATTAACCTCAGCTTATTTTTGGAAAGGAAGCCAGTTGTGGATGGGCTTCCAAAACCACACCAGCTATAAGCTGGAGCTTGTTGAATAGCTCCTTGAGCAATTTAATAGCCTTTTTTTGTGCAGAGGTTTTTGTAAGTTCAATTTTTCCTTTTAAAGCTTTAATTCTGCAAATTAGCTTAATACTGCTTTTTGCTTGCTTATTACTGTTTAGATTTACTTAATAGTGCTTGTTATTGTTGTTAGATGCTATTTGAGTTCAATTGTTAGCTTGATTCATAGTTTGCAAGTTATAGTTATAAAACAGTTAAAATTCCAAAAATATTAGCATAGATGATTAGCTTATTGCTCCTGCTTATTTGCTTGTTTAATATTGATCATTATGTCTGTTTATAGCTTGTCATTATCTGGTATCTAAGATTTTAGCCTTAATCCTCATTTTAATAAGCTGAATATGGAAATAAGCAGTTTAAAGGGGTGTTTGGGTCAAGCAGTACTAACTTGAGTTAGTACTGCTAGACACCATTTGGTTCTTTAAATTAATCTTACATTTCATATTTAGGTTTATAAAGATAGGATTCAAGGTTGTTGTTAGGTTAGATATATTTTTTTAACAAGTTTGTAGGAAATTAGTTTGAATCTGTGAGCATTAGATCTGTTTCATAAGCATTTTAAGATTAATCTTGTACTAGCTAGTTTAGTTAATCATTCTGCATTCAGATTGGTGTTTAAAATGTGTAGAATACAAATCATTAAGCCTGCATCATTTAGTTTTGAAATTTAGTCATCAAAGTGTCAATTGCATCAGTAGGGTAAAATAGACAAACAACCTTTTTCAATCTTAAAAATCAGCAAGTTAGAAGTAAAATTAGCTTTTGAAACTTAGTATACAAGTAGTTTGTAGATCACTTTTAATCAGTAGTAGCTTATTTTAGCTTAATTAGCTTATTAGAGTATCTGTTTTTAAGCCTGCATTTAGTGATTTGTCATTTTATAAAATTAGCACATACTGATATAAATCAGTATGTACTGACCTTTTTCATTTAGTTTTTTCTGTGCTTATTTTAATTTCAAATTCCTTTTTGATTAGTGTTTTAAGTAGAGTTTAGGATAAGCTTTCTAGTGGTATAGGCCAAAATAGCTTATAACTTTAGTTTAATTCTTGTTCCTACTTGCTTATTAGGTTAGTAATAGGGTAGTGTAGCTTATTTTGATTCTGTTTGAGCTTATTTTAGCTATTTAGTTTCTTTGAGTTTTGTGAAAAAGCAAAATTTAGTTAAGTGTTATCTGTCATAGTATTAAGCTGTTTTCTAGCTTATTAGTGATTTTGAAAAAAGTTGTTTGCACAAAAGTAGCTTATTTTCAGCTGTTTAACAACTTTGTTTATAATTTTTTTTTGCAAAAAGTATAAAAGGGGAGCCAAGGAAGTCAGGGGTGAGCAAGGCTCGAACCCCTGACCTCAACCTAGCCTCAACCCTTTTAATATCTCAACACAACACACTCACACCACTGCGCCCTTGGGACTTTTACGTCCAAGGGTGCAACAACAATCCTTTTAACACCTTTTTGAGCTCTTTATCAATAAGCAATTCGAATGCTTATTTCCTTTTTCTGTGATTATTCATTTAAGCATTTCCTTTGATTTTATTTTTCATACAACCTTTTGAACTTTAGCTATTTTCAGTAATTTTCTTAGATTTTTATTTCAAAGTTTTATAATTTTGGTACATTTATCTTGTTTACAAACTTTAAAAAATCATAAAAAATAGAAAAATAATCAATTTTTTTTTCTTTTTTTGAAAATTTTCTTTTATCATAATTTAGGTTTAGAAATTAAATTTGCGTTCGTAGGTCTTAATTTTAGCATACTTGCTTATTTGTTGCGTTTTCTTATATTCCCGTTTACGTTTTCATGCTTTATTTCTTAAGTACTTTAAATGCTCTTCTTGTTTACTTGTTTTTACATGTTTTATTCGCTTTCATTAGTAGAATTAGAAACCAAATCAAAAACTTTTAAACCATTCAAATCGCGCGATCACGGACTTAACTGATTTTCAATTCACACTTCGTCAAGGGAAAACGACCCGGGAGGTTTTTGAGACTACTTTGGTTAAAAGTTTGTTTCTAGAATTTTTTTTTTCTTTAAATTTTTATTAATATTTTTTTTTCTTCTTTGCTTATTTTTTTTTTTTTTTATTTTTATTTTTTTTTTATTTTTTTTTTTTTACGACGGGAAAATACTTACTATACTATAATTGACTAATCCTTATACTATATATTACGTATACGTATCTGGAGACGGATCAATTTTTGGCGCCGTTGCCGGGGAGGTGTGTTACGATTATCGTGTTTCGTTCGAAGATTAGTGTTTTGAAGACCCTTCCTCGTGAAGTTATCGTTTTTCATTTGTGAATATTTTCTTAATAAAACCATAAAAATACAAAAATATTTTACACTTCTATTTTCTTTTGTTTTAATATTAAAAATAACCGTTTGTTAATCATTGTTATGGCTCACTTTTAGATTACGTGCTATAAGGAAAGTTTAAGGCGGGTTTGATCCTAAGAACATCACCCAAAAGGAGAAGGGTTATTCTAAATAGCGCCTCGCGCTTACCAGCTCCTCTGCTTTCTTGTACGTATTTTTAGAGAGCTACCGTGCACGTTTAACTTTCGGTTACCAAAAATATTTTTCTTTACAGACCCTGAAGATGGTGTCAGGATTAATCCTGACGGCGTCGCTAGGTCTGCTACAAGAAAATTTGATTTTATTTAATTTTTGAGAAATTAATCTTGTATAATTTCTGAGATTTGTAATTTTCCTAAAAACCTGCAGAAAACCACGATTGCATTAACACATTCATCATATCTTTATTGCTTTCGTAGAGTCTAAACTTAGTTAATGAGTTTGTATATCATTCACCCATGGATTTTACGCTTGGTATAGTTGTTCCTGTCCTTGATTTACAGGTTATTTTTGATAAGGAGAAGCCTGGGAGTTCTTAGGAGTTCCATGTGGACGATTCTTAGATGATGAGTTAGTCGGGATCATTTGTTTCTTCTCCATCATTGAGCAAACCAGGGGAGTACTAGTTTCTTTTACTTGTTTTCTTTTCCCTTTATTCGTTTTACGGGTACTCTTAAGAACCTTAAAGACAATGTTCAACTTAAGTGTAGGGGGAAACAAGCCTTAGAAACTATTCCTTCAATTGCCATTTGCTTGTTTCTTAAAATGATAGGTAATATATCGAAACATAACGTAAAAGGTAATTTTAACCCAAATTTAAAAAAAATGACACATACCGACGAAAACCGAGTATTAATAGCGTCACATGGATAGGAATTTATATGACCAGCACAAAAACCCTCAAATTCCACCCTAAAAATGTGAGGTTCTCCTTTAGATCTATAGGAATTCGGGTATCTATTTTTGATACCCAAGATAGTTTATACCTTTAGCTTTCTCGAGTTAAGGTTCGAATGCAGTCATATGTGTCTATTCCGTCGTTACAGATGTGTACATATGGTCTTTATCGCCTTTTCTGGAGCATTGGTATCGGTATTAAATTATATGAGTGTGCCAGTAGTGTATTAAATTCTAGAACTTGTTTTTGTGATGCATCTCGAGACTAAATAGTGAGAATTAGGATTTGCTAAATTATAAGAGGCACTAGGGTTAACCCATGTTTTAAACCTGTAATTGTTATGATGGTCACCTCGATCATATAACTATCCTACACCCTTGCTATGCACTCACTTTTAGTGCAGGATACCCTTAGTACACCCCTCCGAGCCTAACCTTTTCACGGTTCTCGTAATTTTTTGGTTAAGTCGGACTATGAATGAAGAACATTATTAACCCTTAAACTAATTGTTACACCCAAATCGACTTAGCCTACCTTGTATCTACCCACTTTTAGTACATTATTGTTTTAACCCAAGTTAATTATTTGAGTACACGGTTGCTAAGTACTTATCCTTGTAAATACAGTTTTGGGACGATTGGGATTCATGGTAGTATTCATCTTATGAAGAATTGGTGAAGAAGTCACAAAAATACCCCCAATAGAGCTCAATAAGCTCCATGTTATGTTGATCCACCTCAATATGGGTCATTAGTTAGATTGTAATTATGAGTTCTAAAACTCAAGTGTAGGGGGTGTATTTATAAACCCCAAGTTATAATGTATTATGTTGTTAAAAAAAATAGAAAAGAAAAAGAAAAGAGATTGATGTATAGTTGCGTAGAGTTTGTATATCTTTGTCTGAGTCCTTGGCTTAACAACCCAATCAGCGTGTATTCGTATAAATAATTAGCTAACCCTCTCACCTCAAATTCACCCAAAAAGTCACCCCCAAATATATCTCATCCATTTTCGTTTCCATTGATATTATCTTACACCTAAACATCACAACCCTTTAAAAAACCTCTTTGATAGTAATGACTAATACTTACGCCTAGCGGTAGAGGTTTGATCCTTTACCAAGCCTATGGTAATTTATATGCTATGACAAGTAATAAGTGTTAATTTTCTGTTTCCTATACTGTTATAATTCATTATACACCTGAGTGAAAGAGAGAATCCAAACACTTATGTAAGGTGCTAGTATATACTTTTCGTGCTATTAATTACGAGGTCTAGGAGGTTATGTCATAAACTACTTTTATAGAGTAGGTTAAATGCCCCCAATATTGCTATTGTCTAGGTAGAAAATCCCATTTGCTTGAGGACAAGCAAATCCTAAGTGTAGGGGTATTTGATGAGGTGTCATTTTATACACTTTTTCAGGGTCACTTAACCCTCTAAATCATGCAAATATGCCCAGATTATGTGCTTAATCATTTGTTTTTATGTTTTAAGCACTTGGATGGAATTTGGAGGAAATACATGTGACTTGGGCTCATTTGGAGAAGAAACGGACAAGACTACGACTCTGCACCATTTATCTTGAAGAAATACGTTCACAGAGCATGGAGACGGCATCACGATTCCTAAGCGACGGTGTCAGGATTTTCATAGTGACGGCATCAGAGATTTGGCGACGGCGTTAGAACGTAGCCGACCTAAAGAAACCCTAGAAGATTTGGCATCACAAGATAAAGATGACCACTTAACTTGCGTGCGAAGTACCAGATATTGTTTTGATCATAACTCCTTCATACGAACTCGGATTCTGACGATTCAACAGCTCACACAATCGCAGCGAGAAAATCTACCATTTGGTGAAAAATGACGGCGCGACGGTGTTGGAATTTTCCTGACGGCGTCAGGATGTACGAATTATTGTTTGCCTATAAATATAGCCTCATAACTTCGTTTTTATCAAGCCCCCAACCCTAAGTCCGATTCTAGGGTTTGGTTAGGTGTTTTTCTAGCAACTTAGAAGGTCTAATTCAATCCATAAACATCTTGTAAGTGTTTGATTATCACTTATATTTTAATTCATGTCTTTAGTTCCTTTTGTTGATTATGATTTCTTTTGTTTAAGTATGCTTGGCTTTTTTATCTAGTATTTATTTGGGAATGCATGAAACTTGTCATTAGTTGATTAGATCTTGTTGTTTTGATTGTGGAACTTCCATATTTACCAATTGATTTAATGAGTATAATTAATTATAGTTTATAATTCTTGTTTTCTATTGCTTCTTGCTGATGTGTGTGCGTGTTTTGACTCTAGAACACTAGCAACTTAATTGTTGTCAAGGTGCCTAGAGTGATATGATTGTGTAGAAAGGATATCATCGGTAACAGACTTCATACTACCTTACCCCTAATATGGTTTATCCCTTTTAAGTATTTTAATGCGCGTATATCTACCTAGGGGCCTTGTAATAGTCTTCATACTACCTTACTCGTGTGTTGCCTTAGCGCGATATCACGTAGATGGCGTTTTCGTGTAATTCGTCATGCTTCTCTGAAATACTTACATATACATCACAAGTGTGACAAAGCAATAGGTAGAATTGGATAGCTAGCAAGGAGTAGTGCATCCTAAGTAAATACGCTTCATTGTATAATTGTTTCTTCACTAGATTAGATTAAAAGTAGAATTATTTAAAACAAACCAACCTTTAAAACTGAGATTTACTTGCTTTCATAAAACATTATCCTCTCATTCATAAAATAAGCTTCCTTCACCCACTCCCCCTTAGACCTTAGTGAACATTTGATCCGACCTTCATAGTGCTATTTCCCTAGAGAACGATAACAACCCCGAGTCTTGCCTTACTACACTACAACGGTTAGGTACTATGCCTAGGGAGTTGTAAAACTTCTTGTTGAAGTCTAACGACGGCCGCATCATGATGAGTATTCTATCATAAGCTTGGCAAGGATACACATCTCTACCACTAAAGCTAAGGAGTAACAAGTTTATAAAGGTAAATTAGGTTTAAAAAGGCTTAAAGGGTTTGATCACTTTTTCCAATCTCTATCGATACCAATATTTTAGAAAAGGTAACCAAATCACACATACACACCCATAACGATGGGATAGACACATATGACTGCATTCGAACCTTAACTCGAATAAGCTAAATAATAGGACTGGTAGTCTTTACCAAAAGTCGTAAACCAACAAGGACGACAAATCACAATAAACAATCAATCGATGGAATAGACATAATGCTGCCTTCAATTTCCGTACTCGAGTACCCCACATTGCGGACTCTCGCACGAATCACGCCCCCAACCCCCTCGCTGCTCGCACACACTACACTCAACACGCCCTCGCGCTCTAGCCCCGGACTCTCGGCTATCCTCTCCTCCATCCTCCCCACTCTCTCTCACACACCCACACAAATCCGCTAACCCTCCCACACCCTTCCCCAATCTACCACACAATCCACGCCGACGGACACACCCCTGCCCACACCCACCCCCCCATCTCCCCTTCGCGATGTACAACGGATAATCTCGCTCATATGCTGCCGCGCGTGCTCGCATCCTCATTCGAGTAAAACCTAAGGGTTAGGGATTAGGAAAGGGAAATAATTGTTGTTAAATAAAAATATACAAAATAAATAGACTAAGTCCAAATAAATAAGGTACAAGTTGCTAGATACTTTCCTGATCGTTCCCATGATAAAGACACAAATATATACATAAACGCCTTGATCATCGATCAACAAAAACAACCTTAGTTGGCATTCTCATAACGGTCAACTCTTAATCATCCATACTATACATACTTTTATAGAAATAAGTGGCGATATCTACCACTTTATACAAAACTTTACATCGTTGATTTATAATACGTATCAACGAATAATCGATCCTTCAAATAATACCATCGGTTTAAGCTTTAACGAACCGACTATCTCCAAAATTTCCTCCTCTTTTTTGCAGCGATTTTCTTTTTTTTTTGATTTTTTACATAAACATATACTATGAATCTCGGTGTAATTTCACCATCTTCACGATCATAATAGCTCCGGATAATTTCTTCCATAATTCTTCATTTTTCGTACTAAGATATACTAATAATTGTGAAAGTAGTAAAAATACATGAGTTTAACTACTTTTACATTCCCATTGCAATGTGCAATTTTCCCAACCATACCAGAGATAGAAAATGACACAAGACACAGGAAATACATACTTTACACTAAAGCAACTAGCAACTGATAAATGGACTTAATCTAACAGAGTAGGATAAGGTGTAATGAAACAAATAGTTGGTGAAAACAAGAATGGTTAAACAGGGTTTTCTAGGAGAATCTTACTCTTAAAATTAAAGAAAACAAAGGGTTTATATGGGAGTTAACTAACCAGTGTGGTTGGTTAATAACACAACATATATAGGCTTTTTGGGTGAAATCCTAAAAATTTACCAATTTAAAAAAGTTACTCCAATTTAAACCAAAGATAGAAAATGACACAAGACACAGGAAATACATACTTTACACTAAAGCAACTAGCAACTGATAAATAGACTTAATCTAACAGAGTATGCTAAGGTGTAAATGTGTAACAAAACAAATAGTTGGTGAAAACATGAATGGTTAAACAGGTTTTTCTAAGGGAATCTTACTCTTAAAATTAAAGTAAACAAAGGGTTTATACGTGAGTTAACTAACCGGTGTGGTTAGTTAATAACACAACATATATAGGCTTTTTGGGTGAAATCTTAGAAATTTACCAATTTAAACAAGTTACTCCAATTAAATCCATAATACTCATTATTGTGGTCTCGAATTGATATACCAAGCCAAGTTTTAAAGTCTACAATATCACCGGCACACTCATATTTTTATAGGATTTAGGTAAATATTCGGAAACGGATAAGGCTAAATCCTCACAATATCTAATAAGGGTTTTATGTGCATGTTATATAACTAGTAATTTCACAACAGCATGCTCGATTTTTTTAATTTAAGCATATTAATGTGAAAAATAGGACAAGTAGCGTTCTAATTCTCCTCCCCCAACTTAAACTATACAACACCCTGGTTGTATAAACATAAAAGTTTAAAAACGGAAATAAAAAAATTAGAATGAGAAACTCCCCTGAAGATTACACGGTAATTTATGAGCAAGAATGCGTGTTGTAAGTGCAGGATTGAATCCAAGCATGACTACAACACATATTAGATTCCAGATTATAGATACTTCACCAACGTTGTCAATTTCCATTGAGGTCCTGTGTAAGATATAAGAAAACCATGCAAACCTATCTCAGGTATTCTACGGTTAATAAAAATAAAAACAAAAAACTGTACAGGCAGTCAATACGTCATATCCAAAAACCAGGATACGCCGTATGAGACCTATAAAAAGTATCTGATAACGAGTCAGTCTGCCAAATGCGCCGTATCATATAATGAATACGCTGTATGGACATAACTGACAATATTATTTTAAATGTAGAAAAAATAAAACTGGATAACGTCTAGACATCAATACGCTGTATGGTGTGGAGCGGATACGCCATATTGATGTCTGGGAAGATAGACTCGATAAAAACAATTAAAAACAATCGGCTTGTCGTCCAGTAAGCACTTTTGTTTAAAGAGAAGTCTTTAAGTTAGACTTGCCACAGTTTAATCCCATCCTTATAAAACAACTTGGGGTCGAATAGGAAGCCAAACGGCACATATAAATTCTTGATAAGATTTATTGGCGTCCCTTTGTTAAGAAAATTACAAGTCACGATATTAAAACCTAATTCCTTAAAAGTTTTAGGTTTGAAAAAATTATTGGCTGTATCATGACTTGTTTCCAAAAGTTTATTTGACCATTGAGTATCAATTTTTATTACGGTGGGTAATGGTTCAATCGATAGATCCCCCGAATATTGTTCAATATCAATTTTATCATTATTGTTGTCTTTATCCGATAAATCATCAGGATAAAGTATATACGTTAAAAGGAAATAGATCATTAAAGTATATAATGTTTTGTTCCTCACCATCACATTCGAACAACGATGTTTCATCAAATTCATCGATATGTTGAGGACTTACAGTAGGTTCAGAGAAATCTAACTTAGACGTTCGAGCATCATTGAAGGCAATGGCTGGGAACTCTTTCTCAAAATCCTTAAAGTATTCGAAATCATTAAAATAACTGACCGTAGGTTTAGATGACAGAAACGAAGGCATATTGACTTTATCATTATCATTTTCCGAATCCGTTTTCAAATCGTTGACAGAAATCATTTTATAAGAAAATGAATTTTTGTCATAAATTACTGTGTAATCTTCATCGTCAGATTCGTCAAACGATATTCTAAAGTCAATTTGATTGATGTAAAGAGGACTTACCGTGGGTTCACATGAGAGCGCTACTTCAGATGTTAACACGTCAATATAGACAATAGTTGGGAATTTAGTTTCAACAGATCTGAGGTCGTGAACGTCTTTATCATACCAGATCTTACCATACATAGCATTTTCACAGTTATACGCCTTACCACGCCTACGAGCTTTTTCTTCCTCAAGCCTGATATACTCTTCTATAGTAATGTTGGGGTCGTCCATTTCCTGTAATAAAATAGCTAGGAAAGAAAACTGTCAAATAGACAAATACGCCGTATTCAGTAAACTGAATACGCTGTATGGATGTTCAAAGTCAAATACGCTGTATCGGTTTAGAAAAATTTATACGCCGTATCTAAGAAGATGAATACGCCGTATTAATTATTCGACTCAGAAAGTTACAGCAGACTGTAACAATGCAGAAAAACACACAAACACACAAGATGCAAAATATACAATGCAAAAATCAAACACACAAACAAACAGACACACAAACAAACAAAAACAATTAAAAACACATAAGTTTACACTAATCTAAATTACACTAATTCTAGGGTTTAAGTTAATCTAGGGTTAAAACCAAAATATTAAATAAAAGTAAAGATTAAACAATTTCACTTCCCGGCAGCGGCGCCAAAAACTTGATGTGTCGTCGTGTAGGTTGTTATTTAAGTTATCAAGTTTTACATTTATATTTTGCTGACTTTACCTAAAATAACACTTTAATGGGCAGTGTACCCGATCAGATGTAGCTTCATTGGTAAGTAGGGTGTCGATCACTAAGAGCGAGAGCGTTAATCTTTTATTCTATCAAATATTTTGGTTAACTAAATTAAGTTAATTTAAACTATTTTAATTCTAATCTATGTTAAACCTATGCTAAACCTAATTCTAACGGATAAAAAGGGGGGTTTCAGTCGGAGAGATTGGCATAAGTTTGGTGGTGACTTAGATCAATTTAAAACACAATAACATACACAACAAATAATCAAAAGATAGAAGAGCGGTCTAGCCAATTATTTGAAACTTGTATTAACCATGATTAATCCAATTAAAACACAGGTTTGTTTATTTAGTGCAATGAGTGCTTATTTCGACGCGGCATATCATTCCAAGATTTAGGCAATACTTCTTCCTAAAACCTAGACACGTAAAATTCTGTCACAATTAAACGTATCCACATAAAGCATCCCACTTGTCGATTATAATCTATCTTAGGAGATTAATAATGGTGATCTTATTAAACCTTAGCTCATGGAGACTTTACCCACTTACTGCTTAACGGCTCTTTATATACTAGTAGTCCACTGTCTAAGTCTTTACCAAAGGAATCAGTACGTTATTTGTTGATCCTAGGTCACCTGCTAG
Organism: Tanacetum coccineum; assembly: GCA_026074375.1. Taxonomy (NCBI): domain Eukaryota; kingdom Viridiplantae; phylum Streptophyta; class Magnoliopsida; order Asterales; family Asteraceae; genus Tanacetum; species Tanacetum coccineum. Next base: position 136,114 of record BQNB010001164.1, read on the forward strand.
TCCAACTTGTTCACATAAACCAATGGTAAAGATAGGTCAATATTTGTGATCCTATTACTCTAGAAATATAAATTGCGGATATAGAGAGCCATCCCGGCATCTAGCTAGCGAGATATTTTGCATTCCTAGATCCAGTTGAATGATGGGTCGCATACTTACGCACGTAAACAAGTATAAATTGATAAACATAATCAACAACCAACGATAAATTAAGCAATCGATATAAACAAACCAAACATTTAAATCTTCATAATCATGGCTAATACCTAATGGTATTAGCCCTTAACCATTGTAATTAATACTAGAATAATCAATCAACCAAGGTAAACTAATCGAGTTAAACGAATGACACCAAAAATCAAATGATTATTAGAGTATAGGGGATTACAAGGTGTTTCCTATGGAATTAGTAGCTTTGCTTGACCTCTTCTGCTCTTCTTGTCTTTTGAAAATCAACTTTTGTGGTTAGGGTATCGAAAATATGATCAAGCATACTTAAAACTCATTTTTAGGTTTTCTATTTATTGTGTCTGGAATTTCTTCGATACGGCGTATTGATTGAGGTCAATATAGCATAGTGGGAGTTTTCTTGGAGTAGGGACCATGTTTAATATCTTCCAGAATATTTAATTACTATATCTTAGATACGACGTATAGTAGATCCTGGATACGGTGTATAGGTCTTCGTGGTTTCTTGTGAAGTGCATGCACATATACGCCATATCTTCCTTGATGGATACATCATATAGTCAGTTAAAACAGTTTCTTCAGATTTCTTCATTTTAGCTCCATAATGCATACCTTTTAGCTAATCTTCACAAAGTACTTCATAATTACTGCAAATCTCAATTATAAATGATTAAGTATCAATTCATGCAATAATTATATAAAATGGGTAAGAAACATGGGATATATGATGTTATAAAAGTGACGATATTTGATGTCATGAACATCATGTGTTCTTCATCGTCTTTGCTGAGATCTGGGTCTGCATACCCATGCTTCACATCCAAGTTAAAAATTTTCACCTTCTCCAAAACCCTTTTTAGTGTCGCATCACATAACTTTAGGATCTCTTTAATATCCATAACCCTGTTTTCTTTCTTTTTGTTTTCATAAATCAAGCCAACTAAAGGATCAGAAGTAATGGTTAATAGTTTCTCTTTTTTAATACTAGGGAATGTGAGAGTTGGTGCAGTAAGATTTACTTTTTGTTGATAACTTTCCAAGCCCAGCTGATAATCATTAACTCTTTCACAGATGACACAACTTCTAATAAAGAGGGTCAATGACTTCGATAATCTAGTTTCTTGATAGTCTTTAATCTTTCCATTTATGCACATCATATACATATCTTCAATGTCATTCTTGTGTAAGTACTTGTAATCTATTTCTGTAAATGCTTTTTACTCACCATAAGCTCTTTTAACCACAATCTCCTCTATATATTCTTGCCCATAACCTTGATTAGACTGTGTGAAAACTAAAAGGGGGGTTGAATAGTTTTTACCTTTTTAAAATTAAAAGTTAGATTGTCGACTTATGTTAACTCAAGAGATATACACAAGTGTATATGATAGATATTGCAATAAGTAAATAAATAATCTATGAAATATGAACAAGTAAAGATAAGAAATATCAAACCGATGACACAATGATTTATAGTGGTTCGGCTATGAAGCTCTTCTTCGCGCTACTCCACTCCCCAAGTACCCAACTTGAGAGTTATCTTCACTATGTCAACAAGCTCCCTTTAGGCGGAGAAAATCGTATACGTCGCTTACACTTTTTCTGGTACTAAGCTAAATACCGAGTTCTACTTCGAGATATAACCAATCTAACACACTATGTATTTTGTGGCCTAAATACTAACTTATCATACACATATGATACACATAACACACAACATAAGATATAAAAGATGAATGATTATCACAAACGTGAACTAAACTAATATGTAACACCCCTATTTTTACAATATAGCAGCAGAAGCTAATCTAGGGTATTACTTCATGGAAACAACAATCATAATCATAGAAAATGACCCAAAAGAGACGTTTGTTCAAAAGATACGTTATCATTCATTTCAAATCAGAGTTTTACAAAGGCAGGTCCCAAAATCTAGTTACATATGTGTGAAAGATAACTGTTTAGCCATCTTCAAGTCCCAGTCACTCCGTGTCGTAAGTTACTCAATTACCTGAGATAAACATGCTAAAAAGTCAACACAAGAGTTGAGTGAAATTCATAGGTTTGATAAACAGTTTGAATACAAGTCATAGTGTAATAATTGTACAAACACAATTATTATGAAAATGGTATTGTTATGATCTTAGGTCACGTTATTATATACCCGTTATTTGTAATAATTGCAACGAATACAATTATCATAGTAACAACGTATTATTGCGTTATCATCTTGTTTGGTCTGATTTGGTCTTGTTCCTTGTCTAGTCTAAGCTCATGGCACACAAACTGACTAGTGTATATATATACCCAAAATGATGTGATATATATATATAGAGATAATGGCCCTCAGTGTAGGTAATTTCCATATACATATGAAATTAAAATATAGTGTGTTTGGTTACCTATCCGGCTAACACAAATAGGATTCGTCAATCCCGATAGATCTATCTACAATATTCGTGTTCACCCGAAAGTGATTAATGGTCTATGATAATGAGGGACTTTTGGCATAATGTAACTTAGACAGTAACTGTAATGGTATATCAGATTAGCATATCATCTGGAAAAACACTTGTATTCATAATTTACAGCATGTATCTCCCTTCACGGGTTTATGAAACATTAAAGAGATTAAAAAGTGAGGCTATGAACTCACTAAGTCTTTGAAAAGTAATCACATTGTTATAAGATAAACGAGTATGCAAAAGAGTTTGTAACAAGCATGTATCCCCCTCGCGGGTTTATAAAACATGTAAATAAGTAAAGGCGAGGTTATGAACTTCACTAAGTCCTTGAAAAGCAATCACATTGTTATAAGATAAACGAGTATGTAAAAGAGTTTGTAACAAGCATGTATCCCCCTCGCGGGTTTATAAAACATGTAAATAAGTAAAGGCGAGGTTATGAACTTCACCTGATATGTAGATGTAATAAATATTCCAAAATGAAAGTTGACGACCTTATCACAATCTTAACCGGGGAAGGTTGATATAGCAAAATGATAATAAACAGCCACGTCACGTAACCTGAGTAAATATGTCAAGTCTTAGGAAGATTGTACTCTAGAACTTTGGTTCTAAGAGTTTAATATTGTTATGAGTTTGATTGGAAAGTTTGGAATTATTGTATCACCGTTCGGGCCATCATAATTCAGAAGTCATTTAGTAAACGTTTGAGGAGCTAGGGCACTTTAAATCGTAAACCCAACAACTCAGTCAGAACGTAATACCAAGATGAAACCTCTTAATATGAAGCTCCCTAGTATTGTGATACGATATAATCGGTTTTAAGTGTTTTGATTAATATCTAGAAATGTTAAGCACGACAAGCGTTAATTAAAGTTATGTCTTGTAAGGTTTTAAACATGATTTTATACTTTTTCAAAATGTTACATTTTAGACCCTTGAGTTTGAAAAGTGGCAGAATATACCCTTGGAGTTTGCACTTTTACGAGTTTGGTCCTTCAAGTTTAAAAGATATACAAAGTAAACCTTGTACTTTGGAAAGTGACATAATAGACCCCTATAGTTATAACTTTGATAAAATGACATTATACCCCTTGCATGGATTATAATTACAAAACATGTCCAAATTGCCATGCAAGCTTATTTTAAGATTTCAATAGACATTTATAAGTTATAATAAACTAAAATATGAACTTTTAACATAACACAAGTTTAATTTAACGATTCGTTAAGCTAAAAAGTAAAACGGGTCAAATTAGGGTTTTAAATGAAAACGCGCGGGTTTTAAGATTAAATTCTCTCATGACTTATCAAAGTACTTATTTTAACATTATAATAGCTTATTAGGATAGGTTATAACAAAAGTTTACAAGTTTAACCCACAGTTTAAGTAAAAACATGAAATTAGGGTTTCAGGTGTACGGTTTTAGATCAAAAAGGCATAACACTTAGGTTTTTGAGTTCAAAGGCAAGCTATGGTTAACATTTCAAAAGATATATATATGTTTATTAATAAACTAAACTAATGAAGGTTTAACAAAATGAAAGTTTAAAATAACGATTCGTTTAAGCTAGGAAGCAAAACTTGTCGAATTAGGTTTTAAAACGTAAACGCCAATTTTAAGTTCAAATTTCCCTTCAATAATCAATAAAGTGGTTATGTAACATTATTAACAATCTAGTATAGATTATAACAACATTTAACCATTATGACTTTAGTATTAAGAAAAACGCAAACTAGAGATTACGTGCGTACAGTTTATGGATCAAAATAGAAAATGAGCAGAATTGAGTTATTAAACTTAACAAGAGTATAATTAGAGATTATATTAACATTATAAGAGTGTAGAAGCAGAAGTAAACATCCAAAAACCTGGGTTTGAGCTTTCAAGAGAGCAAAAATGTGAGAAATATGTCCGTTTCGGGTAGTATTTCCCACTCGTAAGCCTGTATCTATGTTCGGGCTTCAAATCTTTAAAGCTTGCTTGAATGATGTTCTTAGATGATACCTAATCATATGAGAGTCAGAGAATGTTTTGCTCACATTGGGTTATAGAAAGAAAGGAAGGGGATGCCTTTGAAATGGAGGCATAATACCCCTGATTTATAGTAAATATGAACTTTGGTGACTAAGGATGCTAAGAGACCAGGTGAGGACATGTGTGGGAGCTATAGGGTGATGTGGGAGAGGCTATGGGATGAGTAAGGAAGGCTATGGTGCAAGGTGAAGGTGGTTCTAGACGTTTTAGGGATGTTTGGTTTGATTTATACATGACTGTTTTTGGACAACCAACATCAGTCTCAGTACTAACTATAACTATCAGTACTAACTATTTGTACTGTCGGTACTAAGTTAGGAAAACGTAATTCCCAACATATACTTGACCAAATATGATAGAATACTAACCTTAGGCATTGTATAAAGGATTATTAATGAAATTTGATTGGTGGTTTAAGCTAAAATGGGTCGAAATAGAAAGAGTAAGCCGTGGGTTGAATTAGGGCTCGTAATGGGTTCATTTAGGGTTTTCTAAGCTTCAATCTCTTGTTTATTGCTAAAATGAAGATAGCTAATGAATTGTAATGGTTCTTGGTTGATTGTTCAGGATTAAAATGGTCAAAAATGAGTAAACAAGTCGAATGATCCATTTAGGTACATTTAGGGTTTCTCGGATTTAATTTACGTATAATTGAGATGAAATAATGAAATGATGATTGTATATGATTAGTAATGTTGTAAATTAAGTTATTACAACTTATTTGAGGGTTGGTTGAGGTTTATGATGGATAAAAATCAAGAAACGGGTCATAGTGTAGTATTTAGCTCGGGTTAGGGTTTCTTAGTTTTGAATTAGGGTTTTGAGTGTAAAAATGTGTATGAAAGCTCATGAATGGAATAATTAGGGATTACACATTGTATATTGAGTGTAGTTGCTTGCACAAGAGTGGTGGTGAATAAACTGAAATGAAAACGAAGGTAAAACGGCTATTTTAGATGTCATGCTTAATGACTTGTACATTGTGCTTTGAAAACTTGTACTTGACTTGGAGGGAGTTTATATTTCAAATAAGATGTTATATTACTTGTATATATGCTTTAGTAGCTTGTACATTCACTTTAGATATTAACCCTTCATGGAATTTAGGGTTTAGAGGTATACGATAACGGTTTAAAGCCCGTTTTGATATAACGTTGCGAATGGTACATTATAGGAATAATGTACTTTGTAAAAAGGATATGATGATATTGACTTGACATGTTATGATGTTTGCTTGACATATATGAAGATAGGATGACATAGGTAGGTTGCGTGAGCTTGTCTACTTTAGTTATGCAAGTTACCTTGCATAATGAGATATTGACAATGCAAGTAATGTAATAAAGCGAAAAATTTCCCCGTATAATTGTGATCATAGTAAAATAGGTTGATTTTGTATTTAATGAAAATTCTGGGTTGTTATAGTCTCCACCCCTTACAGAAATCTCGTCTCGAGATTTAGTTGAAAGTTGTAGTGAATAGATGTAGGTACTGGGCATGAATTTAGGTTAGGCTAATCAAGGTTACAAGTCCACGTGTGTGATGCATTTATAATTATGTTGCGCACCATAATTATAATTACCTCCTTTCACACGTCTACTTATTTTCAAGATCACACCTCTTGATGACAGCCAATAGAATTTCTTCAGATCCTGATAGAACCTGGGTGGATGAAATACTTTGATTTACGGAACCTGTGGGTTATGGGCCTACCACGCTTCTGCTGCGCTACTCTGATCGTAAAGAATCGTTATCCATTAACCTTTAAAAGTTAACATCGAATAAGAATGCTAATCATGTGGGATACAGATTTGGGAATGAATAGATGATAAAGGTAAAGAAAAGGAATTATTTGTACAAACGGATTGAAGGAAACTTGTTTGTACGTATGTTATATACTTAAGCCTACTTATTTATATTTTATCACTTACAAAAAGAAGCGTCCAACTCCTTGTAACTGAGAATTTATAAATTCATAGTTCGGAGATTTATAATTTCCTTATTCAAATGAAGAAGTGTCTTAATTCATTTCAATAAGAGGATCATAAATCGTCTTACCTAAGCATAAAAACATGATATCGAAATGGTAAGGTGTAGAAAATGATATGATCATGAAAGGTAAGAAAAATACTGAGATAGTAATTGTACTGACGCCCATGTAGTCGAGGATGATATTTTATGTTTCAAAGGTATGAGGAGAGTATTCAGAGTTGAACATGATAGAATTGACGAGTTTTGATACCACCAGATAACAAGATGTAACGGAATTATCACTTTATTAATTCATGGATAACTTTACATATGAAACTCTAAAAGAGTTGATACTTATGCTACGTATCTCGTAGCAGGATTCTAGAATAAGTAACAAACGACAAGGATTGTAGCTTGATGATTGGAGTTTTTCAGATTGAAGAAGACTTTAATATCCTCGAGAGTTGTTTCTAGGGTAGAAATTCTAGAGTGAACAAAAGCAAACTTGTCTCTAAGTATGCTTTCTTGTGGCCCGGTTCTTTGCTTTTGAGCACTGATTCGCATAATGTCCTTTCTTTCCACAGGCATTACAAGTTACGGATATTGTTTGTAGATTGTTTCTAGTGGTCTTTTGTTTCTGCAGTTCTTGGTCAGATGACCTACTCTCTATCTTGTTGCAAACCTGACACTTGACACTGCAAGGTCCCGTGTGATGTAGTCTACATCTTTTACACAAGGGAAGGTTTCCAGTATACCCATTGGTAGCAGCATAAGTCTTGAAGGCTTCTTGTCTTTTATGTTGTTGTTGGTGGTAATCATTGTTATGGTTGTTATTGTTGCGGTTATCTTGGTAGTTGTTGTGATTGTGATTGTTGGAGTGGTTATTATTGTTGTGTTCATTGGGATAGTTGTTGTTGTTGGTGTTTCTTCTATCTTTAAACCTTCGTTTGTGATTATTGGTTTCTTGCACAGAATCACGCTTTATTATCTGATCCATTAACCTCTGGGCTATGTTGATGGCTTCCTCTAAAGTTTGAGGCTTCGAGGCAGTAACATTTCCTTCAATACTTCTGGGTAATCCACTAATGAAGACTTCCATAAGTTTCTCGGCGTTTGGTACCATGTTTGGGCATAAGACGGCTAATTCTTGAAATCTCCTGATGTAAGTCTTAAGATCATTTCCTTTCACAACCAAGTTGTAAAATTCGTCTTCCATCTTCTTGACTTCAGTTCGAGGGCAATACTTGTTGGTTAAGAGTCTTTTCAATTCGGTCCAAGTGATCCTATTAGCTTGTTCTATTCCGATGGGTTGGGCGTATGAATTCCACCAGGACAGGGCATCATCGGTTAAAGTACCGGTAGCAAATGTCACTCTGTCTTCCTCGGCACACTTGCTACGAGAAAACACCGATTCAGTACGTTCAAACCAGCGGATGAGGTCAACTGCTCCTTCCGTACCATTGAAGTAGAAAGGTTGACAGCTAATGAACTCTTTATAGTTTCCCGTTTTTGCTACAGGAGTTCCAGTAGGTCCGGTGTTCCTATTGGGATTACTAGCACTTGCCATTGATGCAGCTTGTGCTTTCAGAGCTGAGGAAATGCCATCATTAATTAGTTGCTGGATGGCAGCTAAAGTTATGAACTGGTTTTTCAGGATGTTTACGTCCTTTTGGGAGGAATTTCTATAAACAGAAGATAACAAGTAGTAGAATGATATCATAGTTTTGAAAGTAATAAAAGAGAAAATGTGCACTGCTTAAAATGCTTAGGGAAATGATTATTTTTGAATTTTTAAGCACTTAGAGGTTATGATAAAGACGGAGATAATGATGCAAATAGTGGAAATGATGATGAAAGAGAAGTAAGTTGGAAACAATAAGTATGAAACGAGATGAACAATAAGGTACGAAAACGGGATTGCCTGATAAATATTTGCCTTTTTTTATGATGTACATAGTCAGATTTGGACAAGCGGTTTTTATTTATACCACACCATCTCGTGGCTAGGATAAAGCTATAACTAGTCTAAGAGTTTGTTGATTTCGAACCGGTAGATGACATCCTAAAGATCTTCCTGATCCGTTTGGTGTCGAGCTTGGATTTTCTCAATGATTCGTTCAAGATCGGAAATTCTGTAGTGAGCAAAAGCAATCTTATCTTTTTGCCCTAATTTCTTCCTTTAAAGTTTGATAATCTGAGAACGGACTCTCTCAAGTTCGATTTTATTATTTACGTCCTTCTTCCATTTTCTCAATACGGTGAAAAGAGAGTTCTTCTAAGTAATTCAAAATATCTTCGACTTGTTCCTCGTGATGTTTCAAATACATCTTAGTTGAACATTTCCCTATTTCAAATATCTGAGGTGGGGTAGGAGTATAAACTGAGGAAGATGGTGATACCAAATTACGGGTTTGATTCCGAGATGGATTAGATAACTCATAGTCTCGCTAGAAGAAACTGGGGAATGTTCGTTTCTTAGGTGGTAATAGTTCTTCAGGAACAAAGAAATATCGAGGATCAAATAGTAATGATGGTGGTAATACCAGAGATGGAGTCAAAATAGCTGGTGAAGTAATAGGATCTGGTGGTGAAATAGGTAATTCTTTAGCATAAATTGCTTGTACGTCGTTTAAATAAGTATTATTGTAAAAAGATGAGAATACTGGTGGGATTATATTATCTTTAGCGTTTTCCGAAGAGTTAAAAGAATTGCTTCCTGCTGAAGCTGGGAAATGATGAGACCGAAGTATAGTTAAGAATATTTATAGAGGAAAAAGCATCCTCAATATCGAAAGTAGAGCGGTAGGGAGAAGACACCGTTCTGATAACAACCTAGTTTGTAAATA